>PVIH01003676.1:0-155444 GCA_004025045.1 Sigmodon hispidus
TGTGAGGCAGGCCAACCCCTCCATCATGATGGACATGGACCCTAAGACCGTGAGGAAGGTCAACCTCTCCATCATGATGGACATGGACCCTAAGACTGTGAGGCAGGCCAACCCTTCCATCATGATGGACATGGACCCTAAGACTGTGAGGCAGGCCAACCCCTCCATCATGATGGGCATGGACCCTAAGACTGTGAGGCAGGCAACAACTGCTCTGGCAGGTATTTTGTAAGCATTAGAACAAACAGCTGATATAGACAAAACAAGTAAAATGTTGTTAATATCAAGTAGAACTAAGTATACAGTAAATGCTAATTAAAACTCATTTCACTGTCAGAATAAATCATGTTAAGTTTAAACCAGAAAGAGAATAAAAACACAGAAAAAGAAAAAATGTCTGATGCTTGAGAAATGTTTCTTCTTGAAAGACCCAAAGAAAGCTGAGATGTGGCCATAGATCATTTATCAGCCAGGAATGATCTTCAGTAGTAAAAAGAGCTGAAGATAATCAATGCATCAGCTCATCTATTCTAATCAAGAAAAAATAAAAATATATATAAGAGCAGAGAATAAGCTTTGTGGCTAGAAAAATCTCAAAGAATAATTTTTTTAGAAAAACTCAAAAGCTCTAATAGTTTTCCTAGTGAATATTCTAGAAGTAAAGTCCTGAAATACACAATAGCATTTAGGAGTAGAAAGGCCAGCAAACAGAAAAATGAATGTCTATCTCAAGCAGATTGTTAAAAAAAAAAAAACTCTGGAAGCCAAGACAGAAGAGATTAGTTCAAAGTCAAAGCCAGGTCTAGGTATATAACAAGATCTTAGTTAAAAAAAAAATTTTAAAGTTACATGTTAGTTACACACAAGTCCCTAAAATGTGGGGAGAGTTGAAGAACACTGTTTCTAGTAGACAACAGGTTATCAGTCTAGAATCCTGAACAGGTAAATAATTCAGCACAAAGAGAACATGAGCTGTTTGGTCAACCAAATGTATGCTTGAGAAAAAGGCCAGAATAAAAAAAAATTTAAAAACTCTATAAATGTGCTATTTCTCTATTAACAAGCCAAAATGAGAATCCAGAGGAAGTGCAGGCAGGCAGTGACATGCATCACTCAATCATATAGCAGTGGAGGAACCACCAGTGCAGCCAGAATAGCAGTGTGACTCTTTTAGGAGCAAATAAACACGAAATTATTGCAGCTTCCAAAGATTTATTAGTTTCCTACCCCAGCTACCGACCTAGGAACAGACAAAAGAGATCATCTGGGCAAAAGTGGAGCAGAAGTGGGGGGGGGTGTAGTTTCGTAGCAGGGGAGGGGGGTGGGGGGTAGCACTTCCGGTCCGGTCCATAGCAAAGGAGCCGGGGTGAGCAAAATGCTGATTATTAACTTCCCTGTCACATTCTAAACAGAGCAAAAGCTTAGCCACACTAGAGCAGAGCAAATGCATTTGCAATCCTTAAGACGACTTTGGCCAAACGCGATACAAAAACCAGAACCCGTGAGGATTTACTTTGACTATTTTTGAAATTATATATTAACATTCCAAAGAGACGGTTGAAAAAGCTTGGAAAAAGTATTGGCACTATGACAAAATATTGTTAGATTAAGAGTTTTCAAGTCAACCAGGAAAAGGAAGGATCTCATCAGGTGTGGGGAGACAGGCCTGAATTTATAGCACTTGCAAGGTGGAGGCCATAAGATCGCAAGTTCAAGATCAGCCTGGGTCTTTCTTCATCTCTGACAGAACAACATATTATCCACATGACCGCAGAAGTAGACATTGTGTTTCCTATGAAAATCTGTCCTTCAAACTTTTCTTATTGGAGATATATATATATGTATATATATATATATATATATATATATATATATGGAAGAATTCCATTTAAAATATGAGCAGCACAGGTTCAATTCCAGGAGTCACATGTCAGCTCTGAAATGCCTGTAACTCCAGTTCCAGGGGATCAACACTCTCTTCTGGCCTCTGCACGCACCAGGTGCACATGTGGTATACAGACATATATACTTGCAAAACACCCATATACATAAAACAATAGGAGATGAACAGTAGAATTTATTGGACACATTCCTCTTTATTGCTTTCAGCGCTGTATTTCCGGGTGGTTTGTGAGCCACCAGCAAAGCTCTGGGAACTCAACTTGCATGCTCTGGAAGAGCAGCGGGTGCCCCTAACCACTGGGCCATTTCTCCAGCTACCCCCATAGTAGTTTATTCTTATTTATGTCATCCTGGCTAACAGATAGATGCATGAGAAGGCTAAGGACGGGGTCAGACAGTCCCTGCCACACAGAATCCGAAGAACATAGGCAGCCCCGATGGAAGGTGGATTGCTTAATTCACTTCCTGACCTTGTCGTTTATAGGCTGCTCTATCTTGCCAGTCACTTCTGAGCTTTTTGTTTGCTCTGTTGGAACTCTGGGAACCAGGGGAGCTCTGGGCAGCAGGAAGTCACTGGCTGGCATCGATGTTTATCATCTGATAGTAGAACAGGTTTTCAGGAATCCTTCCTAACCATGCTAGAAATCAGAGGACAGTTTGTTACTCCCATTCTCTGAAGATGCCCATCCGAGAGCTGGTGAGGCAAGCCTCACCCGCCCACTTCCTGCAGACTTAGCTCAGGAGGCCCACACACTTCAGACCTCGGGTAACACTATGTTCCTTTCTGTGGTCATGTGGCTAATCTGTGGTTCTGTCAGAGGTGAAGAAAGACCTACAAAACACAACATTCTTCACAGAAATAACTTCATCTTCGTATCTAATTAAGTCACCGTTACTATAAGCCTGGAGAGCTCACACAGCTTGGCAAAACTCAATTATGAGAAATTTTTGCCTACCTAGTTACACCTGATTCAAAAGTGAAAGAATTCACACTTGCCCCAGCGAGCATGGGACCAGCTTTGCAGGCTGATGTTCTGCCACCTTACAGTCAGGAGCAGTCTCTCTTGGCAAGCAAAGAGAGAATACAATGGTGGACTACCATGAACCTGACTTCCTTCAATAAACCATGTCTCCCCTCAGTATGGGAAGGGGGACTCCTGGATCCCTGTGGATACCACATGATGCTCAAGTTCCTCAAATCTAGTGTCATAGTGTTTACATATAACCCCCACCCAGCCCCTGTTCCTTAAACCAACTCTACATTACCTATGTGATATAAATGCTAAATATAATAAGCAGTCACACTGGGTTACTTAAGACATACTGATAGCAAAACCATCTGTTTGTGTTTAATATAGGCAAAAAAAATTTTTGCTGAAATTTTTAAATTCAAAATTAGTTGAATCTATGAATGCAGAACTCATAACTGCAAAGGGCTGATTATTCTTCTGTACCCATCATGTGCTAGAGCCTATTCTGAGCCCTGGGGTAGAAACAGGGATGATACAGACTCTGGGTTCATGGGCTCAGATTTTGTAAATAGCTTTGTCTCCTGCAGAAATGTAAGCATTAGGGCTAAGCATGCCAACCTATAGAAGATGTCTATCATTGGGTATGGGAAGCAGCACTACAAACACGCCTCCTTCCTGCCTAGGCCAATAACTAACCAGTGAGGAAAGAATACACAAACCATCTTCTCCTTTGGGAATCCATTTCCTTGAGGATAAAAATGAATTGTCCTCCTCCGCACACAGGGCTAAGAATGCAGTGGCAGAGCTTTCATGGGTGAGCTACCAAGGCTGGGAATCCAGAGTTAAGCTTCCAAATTCCAATAAGAGACCGGATGTATGACACGCAGGAAAGGTCAGCAACACACTTTTGCAGGCAGGAAGACAATCTTTACAGAATTTGGTTCTGTTGTATGAGGCATTGCTAGAATTGGAAAACATGGGCCAAAAATAAGATCACAAATGTTCTAGTTCTCATGGAAGTTATTCTTAGAAATAAAGAAAAAAATTCTCAACATTAAAAAAATACATGTTTCCAAAAATCTATTCAATTATGCAGAGTTCTCTGAGCGGCCGGATGATAGGGAGAACACTGGCTAATAATCAGGGGGCCAGGTTTATTTTCAGCTCTGCCAGAAGCTGTGTGAACTTGGGCAATGCTGCCTAACATCACAGTGGTGGGGGAGGGTGCGGCAGAGGCAATGTCTCTGCTCCTGAGCATTGCAATTCTGTGACTCAGCAATACTTCAGCCTCTCGGTTTGCTCTGGTACTGCTAAGGAGCTCAGGATTTTTGTTTTTAAATCAACAAACAGGCCCTTTAATCCCAATTCCCATGTTAGGAAAGCTACCCCACATTATTTAGATATTCAGAGGAGCAGGACACTCTGGGAAAGGAAGTGATGCAGACCTCTGGTGCAACATAATGCATGTGTTATGAAGCTATGCATTAAGAAGTTATACATTAGATCTGCACAAGAAAACTGCATGCGATCATTCTAATTCAATTTACCAAAATCCGTCTTCTTAGCTTATGGAGGAAACAAATTAAATTTGGGGAATGGTGTACCTAGAGACTGCCAGGGATAGCCACAGGAAGGGGCAGGACATTGAAAGGAGATTATGGTTTCTGCAGAATAAAAAAGCAAACAGCAAGCAGACTTCAGTACTAAGCCTGAAGATAGAATATAGGCCACTGAATACTGCAGAAAACAACTCTATGCCTCTGGATAGCCCTGTAGGCATTAAACAACACACCACATTAAGATAACATGAGTGCTGAGTAGCCTGATTCAGCTTCTTAATGCTCCAGGGACATATGACAGACTAAAAGCCCAAGAAAATTTAGGGGGAAACATTTTCATTAAAAAAATGAAAACGTCGGGGCTGGAAAGATGGCTCAGGGGTTAAGAGCACTGACTGTTCTTCCAGAGGACCCGGGTTCGATTCCCAGCACCCACATAGCAGCTCACAACTGTCTGCAGTTGCTGTTCCAGGCAAGCACCAAGGCAAATAAATAAAAATAAATAAATAAATAAAGGCTTTTTTTTTTTTTTTAAAGTCTTTGACATTTCAAGGAGTAGCCTTTTTTTAAAATCCAATTTCTTGAAACAATTCACTTCTAATCCTACCCAATACATGAGATACATTTCACAATGTTTACCATTTCGGTTTTTACATCCAAGTCCTGACTCAAAGCAAGTCCAATGAGAGAGAACCACAGGCTAGCTGTGGGCCATGCTGGCAAGATCATAAAGCTTGCTGCTCACACTGGGTGTGGGGACTTAGTCCCTCACTCCCTCCGCCACGCCACACTGGCTTTCTTCCAGATCTTGGGTACACCAAGCTCTTCTTTGCCCCAGGCCTTATGAACATGCTGTCCTCTGCCTGAGATGTTCTTCCTGGCAAAACCCCCATTCATCTTCAGTATCAGCTTAAGTAAAGTCTCAGGAAGACCTCAGTGCCCCAGATAAAAGGGCCTCTGCCATTTCCTCCTCTTCTTCCCTTACATAGTTATGACTATACACTGTCAGTCACTTTCTCACTGGCTAATAAAGCACACAGATAGAAAATACAAATGTAAAGGCAGAGGGCTATCTGTTTTTTCCCTGTGTCAGCTCCCAGGATCTGGAATCCAGTTATAATGCCTAACACACGTGTGCTCATTAAACCACAGTGGATTAAAAACAACAATAATAAGTGTTTACAAAAAATAGTCTCAGTGTCCCCATGCGGGCCTTGAGTCACCTATGTATTCTATAATGTGCTTAAGTTTCTGATCCCCCTGCCTCCACCTCTGGGGTGCTGGGATGACAGGTACCTGCCCATTGACAGAGCATTTATTACAGTAGTATTATGTTATTTATGTTTTTTTTTTAATGTACCAGTGCTTTGTTAGCGTGTATGCCTGCAAACTAGAAGAGGACATGAGACCCATTATAGACGGTTGTGAGGCACTATGTGGTTGCTGGGAATTGAGCCACTGCTACTTTATAAATGAAGAAAGTTGCTCAGAGAAGCTAAATAATCTGCCCAAGGTCACACAGTCGGTTAAGCGAGAAGACATGATTCCAAAGTCCTATCTGTCCAACTCCAGACATCTAAGACTGCTTTCTTTCCAATACTCTGAGACAAAATGCACTCATGATACAGCCTTTAAAGAGTTTGTAATCAGGAGAAAAATGCTTTTAGGAACCAAATTGAACATTAAGTGCTGTGCTACGTGGTACAAGTGACTGCTACAGGATGGAACAGGAAGAAGGCCAGGGTCGGAAGGGTATTTAGACAAGATGAGAGCAGATCACAGGTGGTGAAGGGCAGAGCTTGAGGGACTGGTGAGAAGGCCATTCTAACTGGAATGGAGGATGAACATAAGCCCAGAACCTGTGACAGGTGGGCTAAAGAAACGTGCATATGATGAACAAGTTTCTTCAGCATCCTGTTCTAACGCCCTACCAAGCACAGGCCCTGAGAAGTCCCTACCATATCTAAGTGCTATTTCTCTGGTCCTCACTGACATCGCAGGGTGAAAAGCTACCCTGGTTGCTCTGCTGAAGTGCTAAAACATGCAAGGTGCTGTTTCTCACAGCCTCCAACCCCAATAAACTGAAATTCAAAGGCCAAGAAAAGTTCTTACTAAACTACAAGCAGTCTTCATACAGAGTTGTAAATTATTTAAAACTCACTACATACCTGAAACTATCTTAACCAAATAATCACGTATCTGGTGAGTTTTCTTTCTCATTATCAATTCCTCCTCCATCATCTATAGCTGCAAGAAAGTCAGAGTGGTGTCCAGGGGTGGACTCAATCAGGATACATTTTATACATGTATGAAATTGCCAAAGAATAAATTAAAAATATTTTAAAAACAGAAAGACAGTTTGAAAAAGTACTCCCTAATGAGTTAGCACATGATAATCTCACCACTGGGGGTCAGAGGCAGGTAGGATCTCTTGTGAGTTTGAGGCCAATCTGTTCTATAAATTAGTTCCAGAACAGCCAGGGCTACAAAGAGAAACCCTGACTCAAAGGGAGGGAGGAAGAGAGGGAGGGAGGGAGGGAGAGAGGGAGAGAATAGTCTTCCTTTTACCCACCTCCACCTTTACCAAGTCCAAGGATATAAGCACTATGGTCACTCACTGGCATTTCAGAAAGTTTAATTCCAGGTACACTGCCTCTATCTTCTTTAGATAATAAAATCTACCAAGCTCAAGTTCTTTATATTAAATAATGGCATGTCAACATATAAGTTACCTAATTTCTTCCCACCTAATACACTATATATAATCTTCATTTATAATAACCAATACCAGTTGTGATTTTGTCTAGAGAATAAGTACAAAAGAAGTCCATACATGTTCACTCTACATGCACTGTACGTGTGCATGTTTGGTGCATAGCTGTGTATGTGTTTGTGAGTAGGTGCAAATTGTGTGTCCACATGCATGTGAGGTCAGAAGTTGATATCCATTCTCTTCCACAGTCACTCTCTACCTTATTTTTTGAGAGAGGGCTCTCCACTGAACCTGGAGCTTGCTCATTCAGGTAGACTGGCTGGCTGGCCAGGAAGCCCCGGGAACCCTGTCTTTGCCTGTCCAGGGCCATCACACCTGGCTTTTCATGTGGGTTCTGGGGACCAAACTCAGGTCCCTGTGATCACCTGGCAAACGCTCTATGGGATGAACTATTTCTCCAGCCCATAGATACAATTAAAAAAAAAATACTTTAAACTCACAGATACTGAGAATCCAATATACATATTTCTTAATACAGAGTTGGCTCCTGTGCGTTCTCTGAATCCCCAAGAATATTGTGGCTATAAAAATATGTAAATAAATATTTAAGCATTTAACTAGTATGCATCAGAAGTTTGTAGAGACAACTATAAGACACTCTCCAATAAGAGGGGAAAGCTGGCCCTGTCTCTCACCTGGGCAGTATGTCTCGTTGGTCCCAGTGGCATGGGCACAGAAGAGCTGGTGGGCTGACCAACTCAGCTACCACCCAGGCCCAGATCCAGGGCTTTGAGTTGGCCCACCCCTGCATCTACCCCACCTATGAGCTGTTTGGAGCTGGTGAAGGGCGGATCCTGAAGAACCAAAGCTGCAGATCTCCATTAACTCTGGGAAAGAGCAGGATATCTGAGAGGAGTCTCTGAGGACCCAGTACTGATGGTGTAGCAGAAGACAGAGGCTTCAGATCAGACCAATGACCATTGCAATCACAAGCATCCGCAAGCAAGCCACTGTGTGCCACACTATGCTACATTGAAGCTTCCACAGCAAGACTGCTTTTCTTTTCGGGGGAGGTTACAAATGTGGAGGGTGGATATGGAAGGGCTGGGAAATGAGTGGGATCAGGGTACATGATGTGATTTACAAAGAAGCAATTTTTTTAATTATGAGAAAAAGAGATGGATTCATACCAAATCTCAGACTGTAACTGTACAATGACCCTAAGAGGTATTTACCAGATTTCCCTTTTTATCAATGAAAAAAGCCAAGGTTAAGGAAGATTGATGTGTTTATGGTTACCACTGAAGTTTAAATCAGGTCTAATATCTGAGATTCTGTACCACACCCACCTTCAAGCATTAACTCAAACAAGTTAAAACCTGATGTAATCACAAAGGTAAAAAGCAGAATAATTCTCTAACATATGCTCCTCACATTTCTGCCAATCCCAACTCCCGTTCCTTGTGCCGCCCCCACCCAAGCATGTCACCCCACGCTGCTGAGAGAGAAATGCATCTTTGCCTCGTCCATCTTCTTTTATGCACATGTTTATCTTTGAGAGTTGGTTCGAGCACTGCATTTATCGGGATCATCTGGCTGACAACTGGGCCCTGTGGAGGCTACAACAGATCAACAAGCTTATTAAGAAATTATGCTAGTCATACTTACAGGGCACTTAAAGGTTTCCACAATATTTCCACTTGGGCTTTCTTTTTCAAAGCCTCATGATAATTGCTATGTTTTGTGCAAGGGAGCCTAGAGGCCTGGAAAGACTGAGAGCACAGTGACCTCAAGGAGCAGAGAAGGTTTGCAACTACACGACTTGGAAATGGAGTGAGTCCATAGCCTTGCCTTGCCTCTATGACAGATGCACTGATTTAAAACCTGTTTGTGAACTTCCAATGCAGCATCATGTTGGGACATCTGGGTTCACTCCCAGCTCTCAGACAGTGAGCTATCATCTCGCCTCAACAGAAGTAAAGCACGTGACCAGCTAACGACTAACAATCTATGACTCAACGGGTCGTCTAGCTTTAACAGGAGATACAAGGGTGGTGACAAATTAATGGGCCTAACCATCTATTTGAGCCACTAAACACATGAGCAGCCAGCATTCAACCTTGACCTAGAGCTCATAATATTCAAACAGAAGGAAGGCAGTCATGGGCATCCAGGTTCCTCATACATACTGTGGCTCCCAGTCTCCTTTAAGACCATCCAGTGTTGGGTGGTGAGATGGATCAGCAGGTAGACAGAGATAGGTGTTTGCACTCAGGCCTGATCACCTGAGCCTGGTCCTTCCTACAAGACAGCAGGGAAGGACTCCTGAGAGCCAGCCTCTGATCTTCACGTTTGCCACAACATGTGTGTACCTGCACTTACACATGCACATTGTGCATGCACACACACACACATACACACACACACACACATACAAATATCTAGAGTTCAAATGTGTTCCTTGGAGCCTTTGAACCTCAGGGTCATCCCTCTTGTTGGGCAGCTTCCTTCAGATTCCTTCAGCTCACAGCAAGGGACAGCCTCCAAAAGGAATGTTCCTCTGGTTTCTCCAGTTCTGGCCTCAGATCTAGCACTTTTTGGTAAAACACTTTCATAGATGATTTTTCAAAACACTCTACCCACACTGCCTGCTGCCCCCTCCTCTTCCCTAAACAGCTATCAATTTTACTTCTCAATGTGATTTCGTGGAAACATTAATCTTATTATCACTCTCCAAAACAATATTTTCACCGGCCATCCACAAAGCCTGTCCCATATTTTTCTGTCTCAGTGCCTTTGTGGATCTCTCCACCTGGCCTTCTCAGAATACTGCTCTGCAGAGGTTCTGTCCTCCTGCACACTCCTAGGAAGCCATTTCTGAACATCAAAATCTATACAAAGGCATCAACAGTGTAGCCTGGGCTGAGGGGAGACTCAATATATAGCAAGAGGCTCATGAACTGGGCACCTACCCAGTACATTACATTTAATACAATACCTCCATAAAACTTCCTACTTGACCTCTGAACAACCAGAGGGAGTGTCTTTCTAGTTTAAAAATTCCAAAACAAACCCAAACAAGAAAACAATGATGGTAAAGAGAAGTAAACAATTCTCCATGATCACAGAGCCATGAATGCAGGAGAGCTATACCTCAAGTCTGCGTATTAAGATATGTCTTGGGCATGGGGGCTGGAGAGATGGCTCAGCGGTTAAGAGCACCATCTGCTCTTCCAGAGGACCCGGGTTCGATTCCCAGCACCCACATGGCAGCTAACAACTGTCTGTAGTTCCAGTTCCAGGCAAACACCAAGGCAAATAAATAAATAAAAGTGTTTTTTTTTTTTTTTTTTTTTTTAAAAAATGTCTTGGGCATTGTGTATGTAACTGATGTTCTGGATCCTTCCCACAAACAGCAAGTGCCATACAAACATTTGATTAGAGCTACCTCGTCTAAGAAAAATTAAAGTGAAACTGCCTTTTCTAATTCAATCTCTTGGTCCTTAAGGGAGTTGAACCAGGCTTGAAAACTGGCCGGAGTATAACATCAGAGCTTAACACAGAGAGAATCTTAACAAAGGAGTGTAACATCAGAGTTTAACACGGAGTAAAACCTTCACTAAAGCCAGCATAGGAGACCTAATAGCCAGAGACACCCCCTGCCCACAGACACACATAAGGAACCAATGCCCATTCTCTTCTGATGACAATACAATCAAGTCAGCTAATCACAACTGAGTCTGCACACATGCATAGGCTTATATAAGTCTACCACATATTTTCAGATATTTGGGTTGCTGGGAGGCAGACAGAAAAACCAAAGAGCTCGAGTTTAGGACAGAGAAAACACAGACCACAGCAAACCTCGAGTTTACTGTTACATGGTTGTTGGATCCATGTTTGGACTCTCCAAACCAGTAGCTTTTGTTAGCGTTAAAATGTCCAGGCAATAAGGGACAATAAAGTATTACTCTTCACAAAATAAGAAGCAAAGGTCCTTCAAAATTTCCTGAAAAGCATCCTACTTTCTTTTGGAAATGCTCACATCTCACTGAAACAAGTGACACAGAGCACCACCTCCAGATGTGGAAGAGCACCACCTCCAGATGTGGAAGAGCACCACCTCCAGATGTGGAAGAGCACCTCCTCCAGATGTGGAAGAGCACCACCTCCAGATGTGGAAGAGCACCTCCTCCAGATGTGGAAGAGCACCTCCTCCAGATGTGGAAGAGCACCACCTCCAGATGTGGAAGAGCACCACCTCCAGATGTGGAAGAGCACCTCCTCCAGATGTGGAAGAGCACCTCCTCCAGATGTGGAAGAGCACCACCTCCAGATGTGAAAGCCACACTATGTGCAAACTCAACCAGCAAGCTGAATGGCCAAACTTTGCTTCTAGATTTAGAATCAGCCAATAAACATTCATGATCACAGCCTCTGGTCTCTTTTTCCATGTGGATCACAGGATTCTTTAAAAACATTGCCATGCAAATCCAAGACTTGTGACATCCTAGATGAGGAACCAAGGGACAGGGACTGAAACACAAAATGGAGCACTAATTACATCACAGAGGGCATCACAGAACAGCACAGGCTCTGCCTGTGCACAGGCTTCTTCAGACTGGCTTAAGGGTAGAGAAGCATCAGCCTCAATGTGTAACCAGACCCATGTGTTAGGCTTTCGCCTAACAGCGTATGATACGAAGAGTCTTGTCTGAATGCTTTCAACCAAACTAGCTCCAAAGTACATTTACTAACCCACTTCTGAATGGAGCCGCCGTTAAACAGCGGAACACCTAGACCAGACACACAGTGACCACTTTGTTCTTCAGGCACCATTACCCTCGAAACCCACCTACACACAGACCCTGAGGCCACAAAGCAGGGTGAACAAGCATCTGCTACATTTCTAAAAGGTGGGAATAAAAGACACAAGAAGCCTTTCTGGTCTCCAGGGCAGAGGACTGGAAATCTGTAGAAACGGACAAATGCAGTAGCTAGTTCATGGTATTTCTGGGGCCAACATAACACAGCTCTGTCTAGAGGGGGCTACCTGTCGAACTGGATGGCTTTTCTCCCCAACATTAGTTCCTCATCATATAAAACTGCTGAGTCTCATTTCTCCTGCCTCAAAATGAAGCTATAATTTCTTGGATAACAGAGATTTTGGTGGTGAGAGATAGGAAAGGATTCAAGAAAGAAGAAAAAAAGTTTTCCAGCTGATGCCCACAAGTGGTGCTAAGAATTCCACACCATATGGCAATCACACAGGGTGAGAGATCAGTGATAAAACTGAGGAGCAGACATGGCAGCCAGCCACTGGGAGTCCGATGCCATGACAGGATCGGCTCGTAAATGACAAAGCTAAGAACAACCTGGGAGCGGCCTCCCTGAGCCTGACAAGAGAAAGCAGCAGAGTCTGTCAATAACATTACCACAGAAAGCCTTAAAAAACAGACCAGATAGAGCTGCTTCCGGTTAATTACAAATTGCAATTCAGCCAGGTGGTGGTGGTGCACGCCTTTGATCCCAGCACTCAGGAGGCAGAGGCAGGCAGATCTCTGTGAGTTTGAGGTCAGCCTGGTCTACAGAGTGAGTTCCAGGACAGCCAAGGCTACACAGAGAAACCCTGTCTCAGGGTGAGGGTAGGGGGTTGGGGGATGGAAGCAATTTATGAAGGCAAATGTTGGAGCCGGCACTAACCTTACACTCTAGTCATTTGTCACACCTGGCAAGCCTTTTATCTTCCCATCACCCAAAGCTAGCCCTAGGGGAGAGAAGCCTTTCCCAGGTGGAACAGAATCCATCACAGCTGCTGAGGGTGCTTCTGGGAACCATGTGCTATTTCAACATCATCCTCAAACCAGTCTGTATGGGAAAGGGCTCTTCCTGAGGCCATGACTCACTGCTCAACCAGGACCAAGAAGGGCAGCCTCCTGAATTCCCATGCCTTGACCCAAAGATGGGTGGGAAGGGCCTGGTAAGAAGGGAAATAACCCAGAAAGTGGAAGTGAAGTGCTGGAGGGTGGGGGTGGGGGCAGAATGAAGGCGGGCTATGGCCGGGATAGATGAGGTAGACAGAAAGTTCTGAGACAGTTAAAGGCACCAGCCTTCAGATTTGGGGGTGTTGTGAAGGCCTGGTGATCCCCAACAGGCTGAGAACAGCAGCTTTCTGAAGGCGCCAACAGACACACTGAGTCCCGTCAGCCTGGACCCAGCCCTGCCAGTGTGGCAAACAAACAGGGGCATTCTTCTCAGGGCTGAGGCCGCACAACAGCCTCTCCACAGGGCCTATTTGCTTAAGGAACCAGAGGCTTTGATGTCCGGGTACACGTTGGGAAGTTCTGTGTAAAGAAGTAGCTAGTGACAGGATCAGAGGGAGGGGTGAGCTCCTGGCCCTATTAATCATAAGTTTAAGGACTTTTAAGGAAATTATCAAATGGCCTGTACACAGGAGTGAGAAGCAAGGAAATTATGTCAGCCAGTGCTGTCAGCCAAGGCGTTTCTACTGTTTCTTTAAGGCAGACTTTCATGCCTACCCTCAAAGGGGTGCTTATGGGGGAATGTTTTGCAGCAAGTCAACTTAGCAACCAACATTAATAAAATCCTCTGGGCCTGCTCAATTTCTCCATGTACAAAGGTTATATGTGCTGTGAACATTCCTAGCACATAAAGGCAATGATCGCTTAATCCTGAGGCCTGACAAGATTTTAGGGTTAGAGCAAATGAATACTACGGAGTCCAAGAAAGTCTGTGGATGACAAAAGGTACGCTTGTAACTATGTGCTAAGTATCAGACTTTAAATCCACGAGTACAGTGCATTTTTATGCGCGATTGTTTCCCAGAGGCATGCACGCTTAGCTCCATTTTAAAGATTAGGAGAAGATAATATAATAACATAGTGAAGACTGAAATACCAGCAAGGCTGGCCCAGAGCCTTCCCCAGGGGGCTGCTGTGCCATTCCTTGGCATGCTGAACCCTCAGAACAGGATATTTTTGTAAGATGTCAGCGGTGATCCTCCGTCTTCTTTTTCTTGCCTTTCTTTTTTGCAGTTTTTCAGTAACAGCCAATATTTTTTATTTCCACTTTTTACGAGTCTATTGTACTTATTGATAATACTGTAACTAGAAAAAAAGTATTTTCTTTTCTCACTTAAATCCCATAGAGCATCAAATCATTATAAGTCCCACGTGAACAACATATGCCATCAAAATAAATACACACCTGAAACAGACTTAAAACCAAGACGGAAAAGACTATAAAAGGAAACCTACAGAGAAACAGGAAAGCCTGGGGGGGGCACCCCATTGGATTTCATGAGTTAAGAAGTCCAAGTCGGGGCTGGAGAGATGGCTCAGCGGTTAAGAGCACCGTCTGCTCTTCCAGAGGACCCGGGTTCGATTCCCAGCACCCACATGGCAGCTAACAACTGTCTGTAGTTCCAGTTCCAGGCAAACACCAAGGCAAATAAATAAATAAAGTTTAAAAAAAAAAAAAAAGAAGAAGTCCAAGTCACAGCAAAGTGTGAAAAGCCATACTACAAAGGCATATACTTTACTTTGTAAATTTCTTTTTTTTTTTTTTTTAAAACATTTATTTATTTATTTGCCTTGGTGTTTGCCTGGAACTGGAACTATAGACAGTTGTTAGCTGCCATGTGGGTGCTGGGAATCGAACCCGGGACCTCTGGAAGAGCAGACGGTGCTCTTAACCGCTGAGCCATCTCTCCAGCCCCACTTTGTAAATTTCTTAAGATTAAATGCTGGAGCTGGGAATATGGCTTAAGGGTGTAGCAAGCAGTTGCCTAGTATGAGGAGGGCTTGGGGTTTAATCCCCAGCAACTCCCTCCCCCACCCTCCGGCCGCCCCAAGTTTCTTATAAGCTATAGGAGCCAATCTAGAGGCCTGCTGAAACTTTTAGCAGTGTGCATTGTCATGTTTGAATTACCTTTGTAACTTGGCAGCCCCTCCCCCACCCATCTCTGGGCTGAGCATTCATATCCACTCATGATGGGATCTGAAAAGAACACAGAGTTGTAAGAAATGAGAACTAAGAACTTCTGGCTTTTTTTTTTGTTTTTCTTTTTTGAAGGGAAGGGAGGATTGAATTCTTTCACATTATACAGAAAAAATTACTACAAAGAACACCTTCCTACTCCAGCTGTCTAAGAATATACAACGTCTCTGACAATAAATAAGTTGTTCTGTGATGATGATGCTTTTATTTATCCTATTATAAAGGGTCCCTAAACACCAGATCTCTTCAGGCCAGTGTAGCATGATGTTATTATGATTCTGAAAGATGCAGAATTTAAAAACACACGAGATTACTTAATAATTCCCTGAAAAAAACTGAGCTTTTGAAAACTACTTTGATGATTTCTAAGATGAAAGCGGTTAACAAAGGCTCTAGTTAAAAAACAACAGCAACAACAACAACAACAACAGGCATTCAAATTACCAAAAGGATAAACTCTCTTAAGAATTATGGAAGGGTAATGACTGGAGTAGGGGGAGCAAGTCACTTTAAATAAAGATTGAAGAAGAAAAAAATCTAACAAGCTGCAATAAAATGAAATACAGAATCCTCTTTGCATATGAACCTCACAGAACCAGGTTTCTCCACCTCTTCCTTTGGAATCGGTATATTATTAATGACATACTCAACCAGGGATGGCTGCAGATCTGAAGATGGGCCCCATGCAGCAAGAGAAGATTCTGAAATATGGAGTAAGAATGCCGGGTCTGGCTGGTGCCAGGAAGCTGTGGGCCTGGCATCATTTGCATGAAGTATCAATGTGGTAAATTCTTTCTCAACACTCTACCGAAAAGGGAAGTCTACTCAGGTTTGTTTGTTTGTTTCTTTGGATAGGAAGATTTTCCAGTATTTATTCCTATAATTTTCTTATCTCTATCTGCACCCAACCAGTCCCACCCTTCAGCACCCCTTAATTGCCCTCATGCAGTTTGCTGCTAGGGCTCATCAGCACAGTTTTTCTTGTGTCTCCTAATTGAAGAATTATGTCATACTAAAGAGTGTGGATCTCAAAAGAAAGCCCAAAAGGACACTGAGGTTCCAGTGATACTGAGATGGAATGTAAACTAAGATAAAACAGGTACAGAACACCAGCCACCCACTTCCACCTCAGTGTACAATTTCTCTTTGAAAAAAGGAAAAGACATAGAGAAAACACATTGAACTGAAAATACCTTTTCCATGTGTGGGTTGCAACAATGGTTAATTTTAGAAAAATGGAAGAGCAAGACACCCTAGTTGTGCTAAAACCAAGACTTTCCTAACCGTTTCTCAATGCAGCAATGTGTCAAGGTTCGGATACTTGTGCCGGAAAGCAGAAGCAACCCAACTTAGAAAGTCTTGGCCAAGAGCAGGCTTAAGACAGAATCTCTACAATATGTTTCATTGTTATTAGAAATCAGGACAGGCTAGAGAGGTCCTGATCAGGCTTCAATACCAGGTTAGCAGTCAGCTTTGAAGAACTAAGGCAGATCTCAGGTCACACACAGCAACCCCTATCAGTACTTCTGCAAAGGGAGTCTCATTGTACGGACACTTAGAAGAAAACACAGTACACTGGAGCTTATTTCCAGAATGAGTCTGGAGCAAAGGAATTTAAAGAGCCTGGGGTACTTGGAAAGAGGGGGGTGGGTGGTGACAGGTTATAACCTCGACTCTTGTTTGGGACAAGTTGGCAATTCTGTGAGGCCATTCAGATAGAACTTCTGGATCATTCTGGTCTGTCCTGCAACTGTTTCTAATCTAGGTCCTAGAGGCCCTGTTCTGTTCTCCGGGCTCTGCACACAGGATTTTGGTTTTTGGTTCAGGAAGCCTCTCAAGGTCGTTTTGGGTCAGGTCAGAGGGTTGCATCCTGAAAAAACATCTTGAATTATTTTTTAGGAGCAGCAGAGATGTCGTTTTTATGGCTGGGTTTCAATGTCATGTCATTTTCGTTTCCATGCGTGTTCCTTTAACTATGTTAACACAAGCCTTGATCTAACAACTGCTGTGGGATTTCTGGATGCCAACCTCACCACCCCGAAAGTACCGACCCAGAATAGGGCACACCTCTGCTTCTGGGCAACCCAACTTCTGCAGTCACTCAAGGGGTAATTATGCCTCCAGCTTCCTGGTAGGTAATAAGCATTGGTGGATCCGATGTTCTATATTCGGGGTGGGGGATGACCGGGAGATTCTGACAACTTAAGAAGCAGAAGCAAAGAATTCGGCGAGTGAAAGTCTCCGATTGCCTCGGCTGTGACGACACACAGCCCGGGCGGGCCGCAGCCATCCCGACCCGCGCCGCCCCCGCACCTCGCCGCCCTCCGCAGCCGGGGTCTCGGGCCAGCCTCGTAGCGTGCAGCGGGAGCTGGGCGGCCGCTGGGGACCGCGGGCCGGCTTGGGGCAGCCCTACTTGGGGGGATGAGAAGGTCTCCCGGGCCCCGCGCGCTTACCTGGTACGTGTTGTTGGCCAGCTTAGCGACGAAGTCCGGGAGACGGCCGCAGTCCTGGTCCTCGGTGGGCGCGCTGCGGCGCCAACGGCCAGCGCGGGGGACGGGGCCCCCGGGCGCGAAGGCGCGCAGCCCCCAGCTCACCCCGAATGGCCCGGCCCAGCGCAGCGGAGGCGGCGCGGGCGGCGGCGGTGCGTCCAGCCGGTCCTGGCCGACGGTGGCCGGCGGCAGCAGCTGCAGGAGCAGGAGGAGGCCGAGGGGCCAGCGCGAGAGGCCGTCCGCAGCTCCCCGGGGCCGCTCCATCGCCGCCGAATGCAGACGCCGCCGCTGACACCTGCCACCCGGCGCGCCCGCCCACCCCCGCCGGCGCTGCGCCACACCCCCGAGCCCGGCCCGGCGCTGCTTGGATACGCGCAGCCGGGCCTCTCCGCCCCCATAGGCTGGTCGCCTGTCCTTCTTTCCCGGCCCACTCCTCATTGGCTCGCGTCGCCTCCGGCTTCGGGGGTCCTGGATTCGGATGCCAAGATGCGGGACTGATTGGCTGGAACGTGGCAGGGACGGCTGAGGTCATTCCCCACCGTTGTTCGGCGTCTGCGGGCTGGGCTCCGGGAGTTGGCCTGGGGACTTCCCCCCACCTCCCCTCTCAGCCCCCTGGTTCGAGGCGCCTCCCGAGACCCTCGGGTCCTAAGATTGGGTCACGTTGCCTTCTCTCCCCGCCCCCGCTCCCTGAAATGCTCCTAAAAATTCCTTCGGTGGAAACTGAGCCTCGAAAAGTCAGGGGACTCCTGAACTACTCTCAGCTGGAAAAGGGGCTCGGACAAAAACTGGTGCATCAGGATTTTAACCGTGGCTCTCTGGCTCGCCCACTGTCTGATGAAGGAGCCAAGAAGGTGAATGCGAAAATCTTATGGAGGCAGATGAACATCATTACACCCGTGACTCATGCAAGCCGCAAAAATCTTTCCAACACGTTTGGCCTCAGTCACCTTCCCCGTCTGCAGAGGGGTAGTCCAAAGGCGGAATTATTTATTATTTACTGGCTTCCCTGGACTTGGAAATGTAGGTATCTTTGCCATCAATTGTAGGTAAACGGGAAGAGGGTTTCCTAAATCCTACTATATACATATATAGTATATATATGATTATTTTAATACAGGCACATTGTGATTTTAGGTAGCGAAAGTACCCTTAATCTAGCAGTGAGTGTCGCACCAGTTCCTTCTCAGAATATGCCTCCTAAATTAGTACCCCACCCCCAGTAAATAAATCCTCCCGTTCCCTACACCGCAGAAGCTGCGCACACAACTCCCAGAACATGCAGTGCTGGTAAAACCAGTTCTGAATTCTTAGCTTCATTTCTTCCCAGTGTTTCAAGTTGTTCAGTAGGCACACACAAAGCTAGATAAAAAGATAAAAAGTATGCAAAAATGATTCCAGAAAGAAAGCAAATTGCAAGAAAGTTTTAACTTGAAAGAGCACAAATGAGACTTTCGCTGAACAGAAATGGTACACCCAACCCCAGCATGTACTTCAAAGTACTGGTTTTGTTCTTTGCAAACAAAACTATTTACATAATTAGTTTTTTCTCCCTCCCCCAAACCACATTAAGAAGTTGAGATATGAAGCCTTTGAATGCTGAGTAGGATGGCGAATCAACAGAAAAAGTCCTCCAGTTTCTGAGCTACCGAACAAGATGAAAAATGTTTCTTTCCATAGATTTAAATGCCACATTATTTTTTGAAGTACGGCTTATTTTTAATTCGAGCCAACTATGGATTAGATCACAAGGCAGTCAGTTCCAGGAGCATGTGATCAGTTACGGAGAGGGAAGAGGAGCTACAAAGGAATATTTCTTTGTTTGGGTGACAAAGATGAATGGTCTATTGTCTTACTATAGGGACAGGAGAAAGTCAACAGTGCCACCTGCTGGAGAAACTACCAGACACATCTTTTAGCTAGTTGGTACAATTGTTTAGGTTTTTGTTTGTCCGTTTTTTTGGAGGAGGGAGGGTGTCTATTTTTGAAACCCGAGGTAGTTTCAAATCTTTGATGCTCCTTCCTCAGTCTCCCAAGTTCTGGGTCTTAGGACATGTGTTATCTACCAGTCCTGAGTCGACTCTCACTTTTTAATATGTTGTTTTTAGTAATATACTTACTAACTACCTCAAACTGTTGACATGTAACTTGCCCATGCACAAAGTGAATGAATGAATAAGTAAATAAATAAATAAAAATTAAAAATGTAACAAGGGGGATTAACCTCAGGATCATACCCATACTGGACAAATGCTCTACCTCTGAGATAGAAAATACTACACATGAGATCTTACTTTATCCTCTGAAGTATGTAAATTTTACAAACATGTAAAATTACCCAAAACTATACTTATCCCAAATTTATTTGTAGCAAAAAATTTATTAGGCAGTTATCACAAA
Organism: Sigmodon hispidus; assembly: GCA_004025045.1. Taxonomy (NCBI): domain Eukaryota; kingdom Metazoa; phylum Chordata; class Mammalia; order Rodentia; family Cricetidae; genus Sigmodon; species Sigmodon hispidus. The sequence goes on from PVIH01003676.1 coordinate 20,051, forward strand.
GTTATTCTTATTCATAGTAAAGTCAATTCTTGGACACAAGCAACCTTAACATTTTTTTTTTTCTTTTAAGGTTTGTTTATTTATATGTATACAGTGCTCTGCTTGCATGCCTGAAGGCCAGAAGAGGGTACCAGATCTCATTACAGATGGTTGTGAGCCACCATGTGGTTGCTGGGAATTGAACTCAGAACTTTGGGAAGAGCAGCCAGTGCTCTTATCTCTGAGCCATCCCTCCAGCCCCCTTAACATTCTTAAGAAAATTAAATTTTTCTCTCTTTGAACAATGTGTATTGTAATTATACCTGGATGGCACTTACTCTTTACTCAGTTATAAAGTGCAGACACCCTGCCTTGGATATGGGAGGAAGGACGGTAAGCTGGGAGGGCTACGCTGTTTTTTCTTAGCTCCTTTTCCTCTGTTTACTCATGACTGATGCTTCTCACCTCTTTAAAATAGTATTTCCCCTCCTGTATTAACCTAGTGTTACAAAGGAACACTGGGACTGGAGCAATGTCTCAGCAGTTAAGAGCAGAGGACCCAGGTACCCACATGGCAGCTCACAACCACCTATGACTCCAGTTCCAGGGGATCCAATGCCATCTTCAGGCCTTCCTGGGCTTCTGGGCACACAAAAAGGCATTGTTGCCTCCTTTCCCACTAGATGTGATTTTGGTAGACCGTATGGAGACCACAGATGGCATGTTCACAGCTATATCCCCAGTGCATTACTTAATGTATAGTAGACAGATTCCCAATAAATTTCTTAAATGACTGTTGCTACAGCATTTTAAAAAAATATCCTTTATTGAGTTTATTCCTTTATTTTACATCTGGATTGGTTCCCCCTTCTCTGTCCTACTTCCTTACCCCACCATCCCTCTAACACAGGATTTTTAATGTTATCTTCTACTACAATTTAATACAACAGTGACCAGGAGCTAAACAAACCTCACACTTTATAAAAGAATTACTGAGAATCTGTGGTATATTGATAATAAACCTGAGTTCTCTGTTTTCATTGTATGTGTACACATAGGGCTAAACTTCCTCCTCCTTGTGAACTGCAGTTTTGTTTTGTTTTTTAAGATTTACTTATTATGTATACAGTATACAGAAGAGGGTACCAGATGTCATCATAGATGGCTGTGAGCCACCATGTGGTTGCCGGGAATTGAACTCAGGACCTCTGGAAGAGCAGTCAGTGCTCTTAACCTCTGAGCCATCTCTCCAGCCCTGAACTGCAGCTTTCAAATGTACATCAGCACAAACTACTCTTCACTACACTATGAATTTTGCATGAATTCAGCTATCCAAATAATGACTACTTAACATAAAAGTATAACTTCCTAATGAAACAGTACACAAAGCCCAGCAAATAATTCTTAAGCTATCAACGAAAGAGAACTGATTCTTTACCACCCTCAAATAAGTACTAACTATGCTTTAGATAGTGCAAACGGCATTTTAAACTGCCTGATATTCAAGACTGATTTGAAACCTTAAAAATCTGATAGATTCCCAACAGGTTTTTTTTTTTTTTTTTAATTGTACAAAAAATGTGTTTAGTGTAGTCTTGTGCATTCTGGTTCCTTGGGAGACTTGGAAAGGGGTGTTTCTGCCTGCTAACGGTAGGTTACAGACATGGAGCACCAGCAAGGGAAGTATTGTATGGATTGATAGAGCCTGGAGATAGGTAGGTGGGAAATGAGGGCATCAGCTCCCCCTGGAGCCTAGGATCATTCTGAGGGAGGAAGCATGGCGAGGGGGCCTCCGGTCTACAATGGGAAGAGGTGTAACTGCCAGGCAGGTAGGCTGTAAGATAGTTGGGGGGCTGGTACCCAAAGCCTCTGCTCCCTTGGGTAGCTGTGTGCCCTGGCCCACAGTGCGGACCCAACAGGTTTTTTTAATGTTAATTTTCAAATATTTTTTAAATATTTATTTTTGTTTTTTTGAGGTAGGGTTTCTTTGTGTAGCCCTGGCTGTCCTGGAACTCTTTCTGTAGACTAGGGTGGCCTTGAACTAGCAGTTTTTAATTTTTAAAAATGTTTATAGATGTTTTGCATGTCTGTGTACTACATGTATGCCTGGTGTCTGAGGAAGCCAAAAAAGGGGGTTGGAGTCCCTGGAAGTAGAATTATGAATAATCGTGAGCTGCCATATCAGTGCTGGGAACCAAACCAGAGTCTCTGGAAGAGCAGTTAGTGACGTGAACCACGGAGCCATCTCTCCAGCCCCCAAACAGTTTAATTTTCTGTGTTCACTGGCACAGCCTCTGGTCATTTCTGAGGCCTGAACAGGTGGGTACTTGTTAATCTTAACCAATCATCTGAGAGCAGCTCCAGAAGAGGAAGTTTACAGTGCATTCCAAAGTCCAAGAGGAGCTGCCTCAATTTCACAGTTCACTTAGACAGTGTAGGTTTAGAACTCCCATTGTTACTGAGGTCAAGGCCATTGCTTTGCTTTTTTCATAGTCCTTAACTTCATAAAAAGGGTACCCTTCCCAGACTCCTCATCAAGATACGAAAAAGAGGTATAGGGATGACTTATCCCAACTCATCAATGTTTTGGGGAGACACCACCTCCCCCAGGACAGTCTTGATGGCCTTCAAATAAAGCAATAGAAGTGTATGTTCCCTTAAGAGACACACAAAGATTAAAATGGATTTATATTGGTAATAATATTTACTAACCACTGGAAGGTGCTGGACTAGTCTGAATTCATCTCTAGCCTCAATGGCTAGGGCTGACTGCTCCAGAGAACACTGCAATAATTTCAGAATAGACACGCTCACAGAATAGGGTGTTAATCACTATCCCTTTTGCCTACCAACATAAGCATTTAAAATTATAAGAGCGCAGACTATGAACAGGTATTTTAAATTTTTTTATTTCAGAATTGCTGTTATGTACAGACATCATAAAAAAAACACACATATTGGATATTTTCCATGACATAAGAGCTGGAAATAAAAGTTTAAGGGCAATTAAGAAAACTGAAATTGTCCCACAGGTGTCTGAGGATGGCTCCTCTTTAAATGTCCTTGATCACCTCCTCCAGTTCTTCCTTTGTGAACATGTGGAAATTCTGACCAGGCTGCACTGTGGCTAGCTGCAGAAAAACAGAAAGGAGTCAATAAGCTGGGCTGGGCTCCTTGCATGGTCAGAAGTGTCCGTGAGGCAGCTGTTCATTAGGAACTAAGGGATCTGCTGTCCTGGGGTATCCTTTACCGGCAGCAGGTCCCTAAAATAACTCTGACTCCAAAATAAAAATTCTTATTGACCAATTTTTCTATTTTGAGGTTAATCCACCACATAAGAGTCACCCAAACTGATATCACTGTCACCTCTTAAAGTCACTTCAGTAAGCTACTTTACAAAACTAGCAGCAAAGTATACAGAGCCAGGGCAGACAAAGTGGCACAAGCCTTTAATCCCAGCACTCAGGAGGCAGAGGCAGGTGGATCTATGAGTTCAAGACCAGCCTGGTCTATAGAGTGAGTTCCAGGGCAACCAAGGCTACACAGAAGAACCCTGCCTCAAACAAAACAACCACCCTCACCCACCCACATCCTACCCTGCCCCCAAAGTACACAGAGCTAGAAAAGGACTTCGGATCCCATTATAGATGGTTGTGAGCTGCCATGTGGGTGCTGGGACTTTAACTCAGGACCTTTGGAAGAACAGCCAAGTACTCTAATTGCTGAACCATCATTCTAGCCCCTAGAAGTCTATTTAAAGTTTGGCCCGGCCCATAAGATAGCTCAGACAGAAGACACCTGTCACTCAAGCCTGACTGCCTGAGTCCCATCTTCAGATCCTGCTGTGGAGGACAGACTGACTCTTTACAAAGTTTTTCTCTGACAGCTACAAATATATTGTGGTCTATCTGCCTGCCTTTACACACACTACACAGAAAATAAATGTACACAGACGTACACATATAAACACGGGAATCATACTTAGGGTCCAGCATTCCCTAGGCAAGTACCCTAACACTGAGCTATATTCCCAGTCCCACAGAAATATGTTTAAGGCGCATGTGTAAACTTCCCAAAGGAGCTTGTGGGACACTGGGTTACATGCGCAGCCTGTGTCTCTATTTCCTCACTTCAAAGAGTAACACTGAGAACTGAATGTTAACCCCTGCCAAGTGTTTGGTATGTTAAAAAGATCCAAACAATCGTTAGCTATCATTCATTGTTAGATATTTTCTCTACAGCTGTCTCTGTGGCAAAGGTTGTTTTGTTTCAGGGGATAATGAAGAGAATCCAGCAGCACTACAATGGAAAATTATTTTGAATACCAGTTATAACCCGCAGCTGGTAGAGCAGACCACCTACTAAATCAACACTGCACTGGAGACTGAAGTGACAGCATCGGCTCCATGTGGCACAAAACCCCACGATTCGATGGGGCAACCCTGACAACCAGGCATCAGCTCATGTTTGTCTCAAACGGCTATTAAAGATTTGTTTTTTAAAAATTTGTGCTACTGTGTGTGGGCCTGCATGATTTTATGGGCACATGTGTGCAGGAGCTTGTGGAAGCCAGAAGGAGCTATCAGATCACCTGACAGTGGGGTCACAGGCAGTCTTAGTCATTGACGGGTTCTGGGAACAAGCCTGGGTTCTCTGGTAAGTACTCTAAACTGCTAGCCATCTTCCCAGGCCCCGTGCTTGCTTTCAATATTATTTTTCCATTCTGTCTTTTTAAATTTTAAAACTGTGCAGTGTGTGTTGTGCGTGTTCATATATGCAAGTACATGTGTACACGAAGGCCCAGAGGACAGACTTGACTGTTGTTCCTTGGGTGTGGTCTACCTTGTTTATGTTCAGATGTGGACTCTCCTGGCTGGGAATTCACCAAGTAGGCTGGCTAGCTGCCTTGGTGAGCCCCAGGGAGTCACCTATCTCTGCCTCCTAAACACTGAGATTACAAGCATTTACAAGACCTGGCATTTTTACATGGATTCTGAAGATCAAAATCAGCTCTCTGTAAGCATTTTACTGACTAGGCTATCTCCAAGCCCCACTCTATAGAATTTAGAAAGAGGTTTACTTTGAAGGTTAGCACACAAAATTAGCAGTCCAATTCTACAATTATTATTCTTTTTAAATAAATAAAATTTTGGGAAAAGACATCTAATAAGCAATCTAGTCTAGGAAAAGACTAAAATGTCTTTATAATAAAGCCTGTCTAGTAGTCCCCAAAAGATATATCCAATTATAGAAAATGTCTGAGGAATTTTAAATACATTTTACAAGTACATATTAAGCAATGTGTTCTAGTTCATACAGCCTGTGGGTTCTGTAAGTTCTATAAATATAAGGAGAATTCCTACTTAAGGCTTATCTTTACCTGAGCAATGTCAGTGAGGACAGAGATGCCGTATGAATAAATGAAATCAAGACTACAGAATTGTTTTGTGAGGTTACACATGACCCAGGGGTAATCCTCCCAAAAGCTTACAGAGGCTAAAAACAGGAAGTGCACAAACTATGAATAAAAATATCTTATACAACCAGGAGGTAAATGAAAACTAACTGGTTTTGAACCCTGCGCTGCCTTCAGGAAGTTACTCATTACTAGGCATGTAAAACTTATATGAATAGCATAATATGCATTTACATAACGAGTAAGATTCTTTCCTATTTATTATTTTACTTTAGTCTGATGAAACCTCCATGAGGCAGGTACACATATATTTTCACTCTTTATATATCTTTATATATATATATACATATACACACACAATAATAATATATTATCTATGTGTATACTACTTGAAGGTGCTAAAAAGCAGACCTTGAGATAAAGTTCCATTCTCCCCTTACTAAGGACGCCAGAGGCTCTCACTATCACCCGACTGTTATAATAGTGCGAATGTCTGGAAAGGTCAGGCTCAGAGGTCCAGGGAGAGTCAAGGAAAAGGACACACACTATTGAGTTGTGTATTAACTGGAAGACAGTGGAGAGGAAGCGCACGCTGAATATACAAATGCATACAAACATGAGCATGACATTTGTGAAATGAGTAATTCTGTAAGGACAGGTGGAATGAAATGAACACTGAGACGTGGAGGATACTGGCTCACACCCCATGTGCAGTCTATTACTGCAGTTTAAAAGTCTCACCTTAGCTGTGGTGGAAAACACCTATAAACTCAGCACTAGGTTGAGTCTGGTGACTCTGAGTATAGCTTGGGCTATACAGGGAATTTCAGGACAGCCTGACCCACCTAGCAAGATACTATTAAAAACAAAGAATTTAGGACTTAATGAGACCTGGGTACAAGTCTCAACTGAGTCACACAGCAGCCGTTAAGTAGGCAAAGCTCAGGACAGTGGGGTGGAGAAACCCATCAACACAGGCCACCAAGGCAGCAGAGAGACTGGGTTACAGGAGAGGAGGGAGGTCAAGCCTTCTAGGTTTCTGCTGTGAGTGAGTTCTTCTTATCAACCAGGATTAAAAACAGTAGAAGAGGAAGTGGTTTTCCTGGAAAGACAATGGTTTCATTTAGGATTGTCAAGCAGGGTGATGCAGCATTAGGTCAAATGAGAGCTGTAGAGTGTCAGGAAATACAGGCAGGGGTTACCACAGCAACGGGCAGACTTGAGAAATAAAAATGGGGAATAAATGGTACCAAGTAACGAGACACAAGATACTGAATACAGCTTCTGTTTGGAGAGAAGACTTAGCAATACAAGTTATAAAGTAGGCTCCCACAAGGAACCCACAGCAGGAAAATCTAGGAGATAAATTTCAAAACTATGCTGAGTCAAACTGAGACACAAGGGTGCAGTTACTGTATAAGATTCTGGAATGCAAAGCAAACATGATTCTGGGAAGAGAGGTGGGGGAGGGAGCTGTAGGGAACTCTGGAGAGAAGGTTAGACCACGGAGGCAGATACAGTGACAGCTGTCAGTGTTCAGTGAATTCCATGCCTAAATGGATTCAGGTTACTGTGCAGAAATTATACAGCAAAGTTGTTTGTTTGTTTTTTAAAGACAGGGTATACATTAAATAGAAGGCATTTTTGTTGTGTTTAGAGACAAGGTCTCACTATAGTCCTCTCCAACGCAGAACTTGCCAAACAGACTGGACTGGTCTGGAGTCTTGCGTCATTAGTGTGTCTGCCTCAAGTGCTGAGATTACAGGAATGTACCACCATGTCAAGCTTGTCTGTTGCTGGGACAGTCTTCCTATGTAGCCCAGGTTAGCTGGGAACTCAAGCCAAGCATCAGTCTCCCGAGGCTGAAGTTATAGTTGTGTGCTACCACATTTTTTAATTTGGTAGAAGGGATGGTACATCTAAGAGCCAGCTGAAAACCTGACAGAGCGGGAAGGAAGGCTTGGGAACAGTACCTATCACATGGCTGAGAAGGCAACACTGAGAAAAAGGCTGCAGAGGAAGAGGGAGGAGGCTGACAGCCAGAGAGCCACATGCCCAGTGAGCCCAGACTCTTCCCATAACACCACACTGAAGGCGTTACAAGTATCTCTGCAGTGAAACTTGAACCAAACGGGCCCAAGAACCTTCACTGTGAAACCAAGAGTACATGAGTCTGCTGAGGGAGGCACCAGCAGACTCTGTCTTCCAGGACCAGAGTATCTATCAGAAAGGTGTCCATATCTCTCCTAAGGGTCAACACCATCATTAGTTACCACACTTCAAATCTCAGAAACTAGAAAGACGAAGAATTTTAAAATGTCTGCTAAGAAGGGAGAAGTCACCAAGGAACCCCACAGCAGTAAAGAGACAACTGATTCTGCCAGGTGAACTTCAAAATTATGCTGAGTCAAAATTAAGACACAAAGGAGCACACATTATACAGCCCTGCTTACATGCAATTCTGGAATATAATTTCTGTGCCTTCTCCATCAAGGAACCATGTTAGAGCTCTTTTCTCCTTCTGCTCAAAGATAAGCCAGTCCTCAGATTCCTTGGACTTGTTTCTAGTACCTAGCTTTACCCTTTCTGTGGCAGCTTCTTATAAAACCAACAAGATTCCAGGACTCTCTATACCTGTCTTTAACTAACCAACCTTTCATCAGGAATTAACCCTACCACTCAACCCAACAAACATCCTGGTTGATGCTGATTTGGTTTAATTGATTTGTGGTTATTGCATTGTAATAACCAGGCTTTAAAAACTTAAAAAAAAAAGAAAAGAAAAGAAATAGGGCTGGAGAGATGGCTCAGGGGTTTGGAGCACTGATTGCTCTTCCAGAGGTTCTGAGTTCAATTCCCAGCAACCACATGGTGGTTTACAACCATCTGTAATGAGATCTGGTACCCTCCCCTGGTGTGCAGATGTACAAGGATAGAGAATGTTATATACATAATAGATAAATAAATCTTTAAAACAAAAAACAAAACAAAACGGAAATAGACCTATATATTATGTCTCTCAGGACAATCTCTCTTCTAGCCTAAGCTAGTATTTAAAATACAGTCCAACAATCATTTTTCTCATCCTTCCTTTTTTCCTGTCTGTATTGTCTTATATTTCAACAGTCCTCATTCTCCTTAATTGTAGCTGCATTCACCCACTCAGCAAATGACCTAACAATCTCTAGACAAATACAGGATATCTCTGTTTACTTTTTTTTTTCTTTTTTTAAAGCTTTTTTTTTAAGTCACATTTTTTTTTAACTTTATTTATTTATTTATTTATTTATTTGCCTTGGTGTTTGCCTGGAACTGGAACTACAGACAGTTGTTAGCTGCTATGTGGGTGCTGGGAATTGAACCCGGGTCCTCTGGAAAAGCAGACGGTGCTCTTAACCGCTGAGCCATCTCTTCAGCCCCCTCTGTTTACTTTTAAACCTACACGTGTGCTCATCATTACCTCCTTTTCTCCTATCTACTGTTAACATCCTAAATGACAACATACAGAATTTGACCTGTGGTTCCAAACTTTACTATTTGACATCTCTCTATTCTACAACTCAGAAAAGAGAGAAAAGAAAAGAAAAATACTATTTGATTTTTCGTTATTACAGTGCTGGGGAGAGAACTGTGTGCTAGGCAGGCACTCTACTGTTGAGCTGTACCCTTGGCCCCAATCCTTTGAACCACTACACATGCTATTATTCTCTTTCCTGGGATATATATATTTTGCCTTCCTCCTGCAGACATCAGGTTTTCCAGGATGCCTTCTTGGTGCCCTACATGTTCACATGGAAATCTATTTTTACTGCACTCCGAAGTTCTACCCACACTTTAGTTATCTGTGCATCCCTTACACTGCATAGCACAATGCTCTTCTATATTCTTTCCCTACATCTGGTATTCTAACTAAACAAAGCTGGGCTCCATATATTGGGATCTCAAGAACAATAATGAGTTAATTTTTCAAATACTGTTATTTGTACTGTCTTTATTTTTATACGAATTTCTACATTACCTTTCCATTGTTTCCTCAGTGCTACATTCTGCTAATGTTAATCAGTTGTTAGAAAAAAAACCTGTTTTTCCTTCATCCTTAAATTCACTGAACTCCGATTCTCAGCACCTCACTCACGCTCATTATTACTCAAATGCTATCAATGACCTAAAACAGTGCATGCAGAATGGCTTTCCTGCCCTACTCAGTCCTTGGGAGTGGGAGCTAGAACCCTGTGCAGTCACAGTAAGTACCTCTATGTTGGTGGCATTCAGCTTCTCCTCCATCACTTGTTTGAGGATGATGAGTGAAGACTTGATGGCTTCTTTCAATGTCATAGACTTGAAAGGAAGGAGAGGAGCTGTTAGTGATCACAAGCCCCTCCTTCAGCCCTCTCCCCATCTCTCTGAAGAAGCAGCTTAGACAACAGTAATCAACTTTACACCTTAATTTGTATACCGTACTACATTATATAGTTATATATATTCAACCATATGGCAAGTAGAGCATACTTATTCAGAAGAAAATATCTTACTTTAAGCTACTAACTTTCATATAGTAAATGACCTTTGACAAAGAGGAAAAAGGTTTTACATCTCTAGTGTATAACTGAATTCCTTGACTTAGAGATAACATGACCTGGGTAACATTCTAATAATGCCCAATTGACCTAAAAGCAATCCAATGATTCAGAAAATTCAGTTCTTATTTATTTTACCTGCCTTAGGGTTCCTATTGCTGTGATAAACACCATGACCAGAAAGGGTTTATTTCACCTTAGAGCTCTCAGGTCACACTTTATCACTGAGGGAAGCAAAGGCTGGGGAGGAGTGCTGCTGACTGGCCTGTTCCTCTGGCTTGTTAAATTTGCTTTCTTATAGACCCCAGAACCACCTTCCAGAGATGGCTCCCCCTTAGTGAGTTGTACTCTTCCACACCAATCGAGAAAATGTCCTGCAGACTTGCCTACAGGCCAATCTGAAGAGGTGTTCTCTTCACTGAAAGTCTGCTGCTTCTCATAAGGTTCTAACTTGAGTCAGACTGACACAGAAAATAAGTAAATGAATAACAGGCACCAACTGACTGACTAACACCTCATTTTCTCCACATGCAAGTTCAGTCTACCTCCCAGGCAAACGGCGGCGATTCACTGTGCTTTGTTTGCTGCACTCAGCAGACACTGGGCAATCTCTGTGTTATTTCTAGTCCTTTTTTGTTTTGTTTCTCTTTGTAGCCCTGGCTGTCCTGAAACTTGATCTGTAGACCAGGCTGGGCTCACACTCAGAGACCCACCTGTTTCTGTCTCCAAGTGCTGGGATTAAAAACATGCACTTCCACTGCCCTGCTAACTTCAATATTATCCCCTTCTATCTCTCTTTTCTTTTGTGTGTAAGTGTTCGTGTGTGCGGATTCATGGGGGGTAGAGTTGCATGGGAGTGGGGTTGCATGTGTCCGCATGTGGAAGTCAGAGGACAGCATTAGATGTTATTCCTCAGATACCTTTCAAATTGTTGGAAGTAATCTCTCACCAGCCTGGAATTCACGAGTATGCTAGGCTGCCTAGCAAGTGAACCCCAGCAATCTACCTGTCTTTGCCGCCCAAGCACTGGGATTATAAGCCTGTGCTACAAGGCCTGGCTGCTCCTTCTCCCTCTTTTAATGATGTGTGTCTCTATGTACGTATACACACAAGTACAGAGGTCCACAGAGGCCAAAGAAACGGTGTCAGATCCCCTAGAATTGGAGCTACAGGAAGCTCAGTCACCTGACATGGGTGCTGAAAACCAAACTCAAGTCCTCTGTAAGAGCAGTGTGCTCTCTTAACCACTGAGGCAGCTCCTCAGCTTTATTACTGTAGGTTCTAGAAGTCACGCTTACAAGACAAGCACTTTACTAAGGTGGATCTCTGAAGTACAGTAAGTCACCTTTGATGCCACTGCTGATTGTTGCTGAGGACCACTAGCCTCATAGATGATGCCATCGTTAACAAGCGGAGCCCGTGTCTGCCTGCTTCACTGCCCATCTATTTAAGGGCTTCTCTACATTCCAAAACATAGTAACACTGGAATGAGGTCAATTACTAACTGTAATGACTTCTAAGGACACCAGTAAAAGGAAAAGTCACATGACTCTCACTTTGAATCAAAACCTAAAATGGTAAAGCTTAGTATAGTTATCAGTCTTGAGTTAGGCTGAAAGCTAGGCCTCTTGTGATAAACAGTTAAGCAAGCTGTGAAGGAAAAAGTAAAGCCCTTTTTAGAAAATGATTCTGGGGCTTGAGAGATGGCTCAGAGGTTAAGAGCACTGACTGTTCTTTCAGAGGTCCTAAGTTCAAGTCCTAGCAACCACATGATGGTTCACAACCATCTATAATGAGATCTGGTGTCCTCTTCTATATACTGTATACATAATAAATAAATAAATTGTTTTGTTTTGTTTTTTGTTTTTTTTTTAATGAAGGCAAGGAGGTTGCAGAGAAAAAACTAGAAGCCAGCAGAGGCTGGTTTATGTAGCTTCAGAAGAGCCAAGCTCTGGCCATGTGGTGGTGGCACAGGCCTTTAATCCCAGCACTCAGGAGTTAAAGGAAGGCAGATCTCTGTATTGAGATTGTGTTCTGTTCCATTATAAATAATTGTCCCACCTACTAGTTTAATAAATGTTAATTACCTGAAGGCAGATAAAAAGTATAGACAAAGCTACTAAAAAACTCTAAAAACAAAAAGGCACCAAAAAAATACCAAAAAAACACCCAACCTGCCAAAAAGACACCAACAAACACACACAAAAAAGTTAAATTACTCTAAAAAAAAAAAACAAAAAAAAAAACCAAGCCATATAACAAAATAAAAATCATAAATTAGTTTAAAAATAAAAAGTTAACAAGTTATATGCCTAAGCCCTAACTCAACCAACATAAATTAATACAAGCGTCTATACATTTCTATGAGACTATAAGTCTAAAAGTCTAAAGTACAGGCCAGACAGGCCAAAAACTAATTACTACAAATGGCAACCCAGATGGTGAGTTCAAGGCTGGCCTGGTCTACAGAGTGAGTTCTAGGACAGCCAGGGCTACAAAGAAACCCTGTTTAAAAACAAAACCCCAGGGGGCTAGAGAGATGGCTCAGCGGTTAAGAGCACCGTCTGCTCTTCCAGAGGACCCGGGTTCGATTCCCAGCACCCACATGGCAGCTAACAACTGTCTGTAGTTCCAGTTCCAGGCAAACACCAAAAAAAAAAAAAAAAGAAAACTTAAAAAAACAAACAAACAAACAAACAAACAAACCCATCCTCATTAAAGCAGAGAAATCAATACTTGCAGGCTGGGGTAGGTTCATTTCTAGTGTCAGACTGAGTATACAGCCTCCGAGTGTCTTCCAGGGAATTGTACTCCTGGTCAAATTCCTTTCCCTTTTACAACCTAAGTTTAGCTGATAAAGCACAAGAGCAGCCTGAGTACTGACCACACTTTGGAGAAAATTCTATGGGTAGACACTATCAAACACTCTCATCTGCTACGGCCAATTCTTCGAGGAAAGCAACAGTTAACTGAAGCCATAAACTTTCTTAGAAGAGCAGGTGTGCTACCCCTGCCTGGCTGTTAGGCTTTGAACTCACAGAGATCCAGATGGGATTAAAGGTGTAGCTCACCACTCCCTAATCTTCATGGCTTGGCTGTGGATGATTCTGTCCTCTGATATTTTAGATTATTTTTATTTTATTAAATATACAATGTATCACCAGAGGTAAATATTTGCTGAAGAAGTATTCACTGGGGGCAGTCTGTGAGAGCTTAGTCTCATCTTATTTCCAGTTTCTCCGCCTTATGTGTGCACTGAGGATGTGAGCTCTCAGCTTCCTGCTCCTGCAGCTATGCCCCCTCCCTCCCCCCATGATGGGCGCTTAGCCCTCTGGAACCATAAGCCCAAATTCTTCCTTCTATAAATTGCCTTGGTTCTATCATAGCAACAAAACAGTAACTAATACAGAGAATATGGTACAATGTAACCCTAACTACCGTATAGACTTATCTCTTCTATGCCAAACACAAAATAGCTCTTAAGCACACCTATGTCAGGGGTTGATGTGAGCAGACATCCTTATGTGAGCCACCCAGGGCATATGCATGTCAGCCTTCAACCTACTCCTGAGTTACAAAGCCCAAATCTTCCCATTCCAGAAAGGAAGGACCAGGTACTCAGTTGTCTCAATACCCACACTAGGCATTATCAACTGCTAAGTGAAGCTGTGAGGATAGAGGACAAACACTGTGCTACAGTCACATTAAGTATAAATATCTAGGGGGAAAAAGAACTACCACATATCCACGTCATGAGAGCTGACGGGGGGGGGGGGGGGCGCCCCCCCCACATGACTTTAACCCCAGGACTAGGGCAGCAGGTAAGAGGATCTCAGTGAGTCCAGGCCAGCCTGGTCTACATAGTGAACACCAGGGTATCCAGGACTACATAAAGACACCCTGTCTCAAAAACTAAAGCTCAGTGGTAGAGCATATTAGTTTTGCAAAGTCCTGGTTTCAATACTAAATTCACAATAACCAAATGCATAAAGTCACAACCAAAATGACAAGCTGAATTAATTTCATTCATGAAAAGTACAAGAACAGAAAACTCTATATTGGTAAATACAGTTGGGTATGAGGAAAAACATTAATAAATAGGTCATCTTGGTGGAGAAATAGTGTTCTGTGTCCTGTTTTAGGGTGTGGTGACACAACTGTGAGACTTAGAAGAAAACTCTTCTGGTCTACAGAGGAATTACAGAAAAGAAAACACTGACTCAGGAATGATGATGAAATGTGTGAGAATGGCTGATTACCTTGTGGTAAACTTCTTGCAAGGAGCTCTGGGCACCCTCTGAAGCAGAGCCAATGGCTCGAGCATCACACTGTACAAAGGTCCCAGATGGGTCCATATGAAACCTGAAAAGGATAACAAAGCTTAGGAGGGAAGCATTTTATGGCACAAATGCTAAAACAAATCCAAGCGTTTCACCCAGCAGCCGGGACATGCCACTGAAGTGCCAAGGCATGGTTCCTAAAACTTTCTGTTTTGAGAAAACAGTTCTTTCAATAGATCCTTACTAATGATGTGTGTGTTGTGTGTACACACGGAAATGAATGAAACTCACTTTGTGTACTAACCAAAAAATTCACTTAAAATAGTATTTTATTTTTAAAAAGAAAATCACTAACTTCCTCAGGGTCTTGGGCGAGGAGAACAGCAGAGTGAGTAGTAGGTGTATTATGTACACCTAAGAGCCTAACAGGAGAATGACCACAGCAATTATGTCAATCTTATCTTTGATTCACCAATGTGAGGATGAAGATCAGGTGGTAATAGCAATAAGGCAACTTCTAATTCTCTCGAGAATTAGCATTGGTTCTACAGAGGTTCTTCATGGATCCCTAAGTTCTTGAATAAACACCACAGAAACACTGACTCAGAAGCCCTACTTTTTCCTAATGACTGCTTCTTTCTTTTTACTTTTTTTCATTTAATGTAATTTATTTATTTATTTGCTTGTTCACTGGTTGACTGTCTTTTGGGGCAAGGTTTCTATTTAGTCCTGGAACTCAACTCTGTATACCAGGAGGGCCTCAAACTCAGAGATTCGCCTGCAGGAACTAAAGGTATGCACCACCACCCAGCTATTTCCTTCCTGAGTGGCTCAAGACTGGTCTTGAACTCACTTTGTAGCCAAGGACAAGTTTAAACTTCTCCGGCCTCCACCTTCAGAGTACTAGGAATACAGGCGTGCTCCACACTGGTTTTGTGGTAGCGGGATGAAAGCAGAGCTTTGTATAGACTAGGCAAGCCCCCTACCAACTGAGCTGTGATCTCTACTCCCTTCCAGCTCTGCAGTAAACTTCTGAGTTGATTCAAGTCACTAACCCACACTGTCAATCACAATGATCCCCACAACCACCACCAATACCCTCAAAGTAGGGGGGAAAATGGTACTTACAGTTGGGGTCCTTTCTCATCAACTCCTCCAAACAACAATGCTACTCCAAAGGGACGAGACTAGAACCAAAATGAATTAATTTAGAAGAGGCTACAAATAAAAACAATGAGAGTCTGGGAAAACATGTTCAGAGGACAAATGTCCCACAGAACAGCTAGCAGGCTCAACACAAGCACCAGAACTAACTCACCATGGCACCTGGATCTGCATCTTCTTCTCCAAACTGCAAAGCCAGATTGGACACAGCCTGGGTCACACTCTCCACTGTCATCGTCTCATTATAGGTGAACCAATGGTTCTAGAAAAAGGGCAAAGAATGTTACTGCTTCCTGGGAAGAAGGAGACTCTCTCAGCACCTCTGTACCAAGTGAGCAAAGGCTCCTATGCTTCTTTCCATTTCTGAGGCAGGGTCTCACTCTATAGACCCGGGGACTTAGAACTTACCATCCTCTCATCATAGCCTCCCAGGGCTAATATTTCAGACAGATCACCTGCCTAGATCAACACCTCCTTCTCGATTAATACTAGCCACTGAATACTTGGGGCTGTATCAGAGAGGAGCAGCTCAGGAGGATGGAGTTCAAGGGCAGTCTGGGCTGTTCAGAGGGAGCAGGGAAAATGAAGGGGGAAGAGGACAGAGTGAGAGCACATGAGCACATGCATGTACGCACAGATACGCTCTGGGGACAGGAGGACCTAGAGCCTGCTACCCTTGAAAACTAGAAGTAAAGCGGCAAGCTTAGCCTTATAACAAATTCAATGTTAGAAACCAAGTGTCAGCTTTCCTGAACTACACATCTAATCCTGTTAGGAGTTTATGTTAATTGTTAAATTGTTTTTATGTAAGTATGGAGAACAAACGTGCAAGTAAGTGCAAAAACTTGGCTCAGCGGTTAAGAGCACCGACTGTTCTTCCGGAGGACCCGAGTTCAATTCCCAGCATCCACATGGTGGCTAACAACTGTCTGTAATTCCAAGATCTGACACCCTGACACAGTTATACATGCAGGCAAAACACCAATTCACATAAAAAAAAAAAAAAAAAAAGTGAAAATAAGTGCAAAAACTTCTATCTTGCAATTACTTTTTTTCCTTATACCACCCTACTACAGTCAGATACCCGGATTTGTTGTGGGTTTTTTGTTGTTGTTGTCTTATTAAAGAAAATCAACATTCTTAAAATGTCACCTGGTACAAATCATTGTTCACCAGATGAGAACAATTGTATTAGCCAGGCAGAAAAGGCCTTTTACTGTGACCATATCCCACCATGATGCTCCACAGGAAGCTAACCCAAGACATAGTGGGTGCTTATGTAAGGAAAACCTGGAAGAAGCAGGAGACTGCAGCTCTACTGACCAGAGCCTGCTTTAAGCTGCAATGGCTGCAGAGCTAAAGCCTAAGTCCTAATGAGTACAGCAGGGAAATCAACCCCAATACTCCTAAGAGCCATGTCTAACAGTAACACTGACAGCTGCAGTGTAACCCAGGTAGCTCCATCATCACTAAATAAGCAGCGCATGCATCACAGTAAAAAGCAGAGAAGATGCTCATTTACCTGTGTCTCCACTCTGGCTTTATCAATTAAAGTTTTAGCATCAGCAATTAGCCCACTCATGGCACAACCTGCAATGTAAAATCAACAGTGACCAATCCGCCAAAACCTTCTAGAACTTTTCATCCACTAAGTAAATACTAAAAATCTGGCCTGGAACCATGGCAACAATCTCACAGCAATCAACCCAACAGAATGAATGCAAAATGATGACCACTGACTATAGGAATGATGATCATACAAACAGAAAACGAACCATGTTGACAATGAAGTCCTAACAGTAAGCTAGACAAACATGAATTTCCACATATTGTGACCTAGGAATCCCTTTAGCAAACTCTGTAGAACACAATGCTCTTAACATTTATTTTGATCATCATTTATTAACTTATCTGTGTGTATGTGTATAATGTGTGTCAGAGTGGGCACATGTCCCAGTCACATGTAGAGACCAGGATGACCCTTGTGGAGTTAGCTCACCCCCTTTCACCTTTTACATGAGTTCCAGAGACGGAACTCACGGTGTACTCAGCCTTCACCCCCAGAGCCACCTTGCTGGCCCCATGAAGCACTTCTGAGTGAAGCCAACACTACAATCAAACCTGTGAAGAGAACTATCTTACTATGAACTGCGGCAGAAGACCTTGGGAAAACATCAAAAGCCTTTTTAGTTCCCTATTCCAACAAACCAACTTGTCATTTTAGAGAAGAAGCTGCCTGAAGGCTGAGTGTGCCAAGATCATGACTATAATTGCTACTTTTACACCAGGATTCAAATCCCAATCTCAGCCTCAGTTTCCCTCCAAAGTCAAATGACTCTCAGCCCCAGTCCATCTACTGGATATCACTGGTAAAATCCACTTCCTTGTGGAACCCCTTGTCTTCCTTGGCCTTCACAACCAATCAGACACCAAGTTCTCTTTTGGCCACTGCCTTGCTTGAAGAATTTCCTAATTTGACTGATGACCAAATATTTAAACTATTAAACTATTTTTAGTAGAAAGCTTCACAAGTTTACATGTCATCCTTATACAGGGGCCTTTTTCTTTCTTCTTATTTCTTTTTAAGTTTTTTGAGACAGAGTTTCTCTTGTAACAGCTCTGTCTGTCACTCTCTTAACTGTTGACTCCCCTGCCTCCATTCTCAGTCCCCATCAACCAACCTTCAAAACTATCATGAAAATATTCTAAAATTCACTGTTTAGATCCTCTCCTAGCAACGCAAAAGTAAAGTTCAACCCCTTTAGCAGGCAGGATAGGGTGAGGGGGGCTTTTTATTCTCTGACCTTGAGACTCATTTCTTTCCACACACAGTTTATTTCCCAATCACACTAAAATATTTATGCCCCTAATATTTTGTGGCAGATAGCTTTGCTTTTCTAAGGCCTTATGCATGCTAAGCACGTATTCCTCAATTGAGCTACATCCATTTCCAGCCCAATTTTTATTTTGTAACAGAGTCTTCCCTAAATTGCCCAGATTAGCCTTAAACTCATTCTGAAACTCTGATTGGCTACAGTCTTGCTGTTCAGCCTCCCAGCAGCGGAATTACAGGCCTGAGCTGCAAGCTCAACCATGACAGTTAATCTTCACTTTCTACTGACAAAATTTAGAATCATAGGGGAGATTGAGGCAGTACCTCTGGGTATGTCTAGGGGTGTTCCCAAAGGATTAACTAAATGGGGAAGACCCATTAGAGTGTGGCTATCTGGACTGGAGCCACAATGCAAAAAGGAGAAAGTCAGAGACCATCACCAGCACTCGTTTCTCTACTTCAGGTCTAATATGATGTGAACACAGATGTTCACAGTGCTTTCACCATGATGGCAGCGAACCCTCTGAAGCTGTGAGCAGGCCAAAAGAAAGGTTCCTTCCCTTAAACTGTCATATATTTGATCATGGTATAGAAAATGTAACTAATACCATAACTACTGAACCCAGACAAAACTTTTTCCTCCTTCACATCTTCACTGAGCACCACCACAAATAAGACCACCTGTTCCTAGAAGACAATACCATGTCTCTCTCCTATCTACAGCCAGGGAGTCTAGCATACTGTTTTCTATCTTTGAATGAAATGACATTGACCTACCTCCAATAGACAGTTGACCTGAGATACAGCAAACATAATGTTCCAATTGTAAAATCTGCTTCTTTACGAAGGAAAATACTAAGCTCCCACAGTTACCATGGCATTTAGTTTTGGTGGCCTTTTTAAGCAATTTGCAAAAGTTGTATTAATTGGATTGAGTAAAGAAGATAAGCAAATCTGGATAGCCAACTACAACACAAAGCAGAAAAATGTAAACGTACTCATCTTTTAATGCTACATTGTCAAGAGCCAAAGCAAGAAAATTATACTAAAGACCAGAGAAAAGGGGGCAGGCAGAAGAGTGAAGTCTAACACACAGAAATAGGGTTGATTTGCCCTAAGTTTGTATGATTCCTATAATACTCTGAACCTTAAACATTCCAAAGATCTTTGAGAATTATTATTTCTCAGTGGACATTACATCTTTCCACACTACCTCAGTTCCAGCTAGCTTACTACTAGGGTAAATTGGCCATCACAGGAACTGGCCTAAGATCCAATCTTTATGTATTTAAGTATCATCATATTTGCCAAAGGTTGGGTTATAGTTCAGTGGGAGAATGCTTGCCTAGCATTTCAGAGTATTTGGGTCAAATACAGCAAATTGGAAGATGAAAAGAATTTCTGGTATGGTAGTAGGTTAAACGTAATTGAGTCTGAGACTGCTCTCTACTGCCTAAATTATGTACACAGGCCTCCTGCCTTGAAAATAATAGTGAATCAGAAGATAAGCCATTTACTGGGTGAACCTCCCTTGGGTTATAGAAGACTAATTAATTAACTCATGCCAGATCCTGTAACAGCTTCCATTTATTACTTACCTATATGAGCATCAATCTCTACAATCTTCTCAATGCTGCTAGGCTCCATTAGTGGGGAAGTAATTCTCTTCTCCACAGCTAGACACACACCCTCTGATGTCTGGATGCCAATGGCTGTAGAACCAAGCTAAAAGAAAACAAAATAAACAAAAACCATGCTGCAGTTCTAATGTACAGCTCAAAGAAATCCCTGCATACCTTCATAAGCAGCTCAATCATCCATACCTAGGACACAGGAAGAACAGAGAGCACCTAATAAGCACTATACTACTCCATGAACAGCAAAGACATTTATAGAATTCTGTACTTTAGAAGAGGAATGGAATTCTGGGACTTGGGAAACAAGGGAAGCTCCATGGCAGAGTGCTTACCCTGACTGAGCAAGGCTCTGGGTTCAGTCCCCAGAACCAAAAATGGGGTTGGGTATCCAATCTGAAAAATGATTTATATTCACACTAATACTGGAGGAGCAGTTCTAAAGTTCTAATCACAGTTTGTTAGTTTTTTGGGTTTTGTTTTTCTTGAAATTTATGGCTTTTGTCTCTGCTATCTATAGTGGTCTGTCCAGTAGGTTATGCTCCCTAAACCCATGTCATCTAAGGAAAAGAGAAGAGGAAGGAGTATAATCCTCACTGAACACAGTCAAATAGTAACTTAATCCAGTCCCTAGTAGTCCACACTATAGTAAACGCACGTCTTTCTTCATCAACACATCACCACTCCAGGCACCCCACATTATCATCACTGTAGTACCTACTACATAATAAAAAAGTGTTCTTCCTGTTACACGCCCCTCCCCCATACCTGTTCTTTGAGAAAAGGCCTTATCATGTAACTCTAGCTGGCCTGAAATCTTGTCATTTAAGTTAAAAACCAAATGAGCTTCTCATAATCATAACCTTTCACGTCCAACTTTATCCCTCACTGCTGACAAACCCTTCCGTGCAGCTCAACCCTCAAGGCATATTATCACAGCACCAGGACCCTTCCTAAAGCTGTCTCCTGTGAACATGCTCTCCCTTCTGCCTCCTCAGACCACGCTCTATCCCCATTCCCACTGCATCTACTTAGTTCTAAAAACAATGACTCGCCACTGTGAGACTTCATTAGGCCTGTAATTGTACAAAGACCCATAGAATTCTTGAATCTTTTTAAAAATTGAATTTATTTTTATTTGTGTTTCTCTGTGTGTGGCACTGTGTGAGGATGCCTGCAAAAGGCATCAGATCCCCATGGCCTACAATTACAGGCAGTTGTGAGCCACCCTAGATGAGTATTGGGATCTGAACCCAGAAGAGCAGCAAGAACTCTTAACCACAGAACCATCTCTCCAGATCCTCCACGAGTCCACACACAGAGCAAGCTTGACATGTCTTTTGTTTGTCTTTTGAGACAAGGTTTCATTGTGTAGCCCTGGTTGTTGTCTGGAACTCACTCTGTAGACCAGGCTGGCCTGGAGCTCACTAAGATCCACCTGCTTCCTCCTCCCTAGTGCTGGGTTTAAAAGCATGTGCTACCACGCCTGGAATTTAATATATCTTTAGACTGAATGTTGTCAAAATATTTCTGACAAAACACTCAACATGAAGCAACTTAAAGAAGAAAGGGTTTATTTTGCCTCATAGATGGAGTATGGAACAGAGTCCTTAACAGTGTGGAGGGCGTGGGGACAGGGATGGAAGGCTGCTGGTCACAGTGCACACAGTGTCAGGAAGGAGAGCAATAAATGCTAGTGCTCAGCAAGCTCTTTTTATGACATGTAAGAGCAAAGTCACAGACTGCCACTGCCCTCATTTAAGGTAGGCCTTCCCACCACAATTAACTTACTGAGAAAACCTGGAGGCTTGCCTCTTCAGTGGGTCTAGACTCTATTAAGCTGACAATCATCAATGAATATGTCACATCTCATACATATAATTGTACTTTCACATATATAAAATTCTAACTTCACTTACAAGTACTTTTAAATGTGTCAGCTTCTCATTTCATTTTGGTCAATTAGTTTTAGTTTTGAGATAGGGTTGTCCAGGCTAGCTTCAAAATCATGATTCTCCTGCCTTAGTCTTTCATTACCATCATCCCTTTTTTAAAACAAAGTACACCTGTAAAACTATAGAAGATTGTCAAAAACTCTTATGTAACTAGTGAATGCTGTCACGTCTTCCTAAGGATGCAGACTGAACATATACATAAGCTCTACTTCTTCCTCAAATCCGTGAATATAATAAAGGGCCTCCTAAAACAAACAGACATAAACCCACTAGGACAAAGAAGCTGGGAAAAACAGTTAATAAAACGCTAAAGCTCAAACGAAAGCCACAGTTAGCCTGATTTTTATCATGGGCATATCTTGTTAACCAGGACCTCTGCATATAGACAAAAAGGGAGTTAGGTGTAAAACAATCTAGTATCTGCTCTAAGCAGACTCCAGCTGAGTTTGGTGGTTCATGCCAATAATCCCAACTGCAAGGAGGGCTAAGCAAGGGGTATCAAAAAGTTCAAGGTGTGCCTAAGCTGCATACTGAGTCCAAGGCCAGCTTGTACAATTTAGTGAGATTCTGTTTTTTGTTTTTTTGAGACAGGATTTTACTGTGAAGCCCTGGCTATTCTGCAACTGTGTATATCAGGCTAGCCTTGAACTCAGAGATCTATCTGCCTCTGCCTCCTGACTGCAAGGATTAAAAGTGTGCACTACCACAGTCAGCTAGATTCTGTCTTACACTAAATAATTTTAATAAGTTAAGGGTAGAATACACACATAGGGCATGAGTCCACTCGCCAGGACTTCCAGAAATGAAAAAAGAAACCCATTCCCAGGCAACCTTTTCTATTTAAAAAAGCTAAATGACTTCTCTACCACTATTCATGCAGAAGACTCTAGGTTTAGAAAAAGGTAAAATGAAAAAAAAAAAAAGAAAGAAAAAGGTAAAATGGTCTTTGGATCAAGGGACTCTAAGCATAGTCAAAGGGTAGACTAATATTATTACTGAAAACCAGGTTAGTAAGTAAAAATATGGGAACTCAATATTAAGAATCTCAGGCTATTTCCCTTCTCAAGATCTCAAAAGCAGGAACCAGAAACACTCTCTTCACTTGAAATGAGGCACTTTTCTCTAAAGCAGTAGTTTTTATAATCTGGCCAAAAAGAAAAAGACACTAAGAAATATATCAGAACCATAACCGACACACAAAATTTTATCAGGCAGAAAACAATAATGCTTTGTGGAAAAGAAAAACCATATATCAATACTATGGACAAAGTGCTCTGATAGCTACTGCTCTGTCCCCCTCAAGAAAGAAATGTTCTTATCAGGTCTGGTGATCCTTATCCCTTACTCTAGCTGTTGGGAAGGTGGAGGCAGGAAGATTCCAGTTCCAGGCAGCCTGGGCTCCATAGTGAAACACTATCTCGAAAGGAACACTGAAGAGATAGTTCAACTGATAGAATGCTTGCCTAGCATGAGTTCTAGCACCCATAAACCAGATCGAGTGGTTCACGCCTACAGCACCCAGGAGTTAGAGACAGAAGCATCAGTTTATAAGGCACACATATAAACCCTATCTAAGGAGGCAGAGGATAAGGCACACAGAAATAAAAAAATAATCACAGAACACAAAATGGCTCAACCATTTTGAATAGTTTTATTAACTGTTTATTAATTTAAAAGTTTTTATTGTAAGATATATATTGGGAGAGTTGTATTTATTATTCCCAGTCCTCTAGGCAAATGGGGGTGCAGAGAATAGATATGCAGAAAACGGCAGAAGTCTATCTTAAATAATGAAAAATGTGTGGACAATGCTTGTGTTCTAATACATGGTGAATGGTAAGAAGACCACTGAATAGAAGAGTTGAAGTGGCGTCTAGAGATGGCTCAGCAGTTAAGAGCTCCTGCTGCTCTTGAAGAGGACTTGGATTCAGGGCAGCACCCTCCTGGTGGATGGTTCATAGCCATCTATAACAACAATTTCAAGGGTTCTGGTGCCCTCTTCTGGCCTTTAAAGGCACTGCACACATGTGGTGCAAATACATGCAAGTAAAAACACCCATACACATAACAGAAAATTAATCTTAAAAAAAAAACAAAAACGAAGTTTAAAGTGCTGCCTCTGAGAAACTGAAAATAGATGACACAAGCCTAAGAAAATGTTGTTTCTATTATACAATTCATAGAGCCATTTTACCTCTGACTCTAAAATGACATAGGTACACGGCCTAAAAATTAAAATAATAATAAACATAAAACCATTGCCCAGAAAATTAAATACAAGACTTATGTGCTCCATAATTTTTAAATTGGAGCACAAACTGAACTGAGGGTCTCCCATCTGCTCAGCAAACACTCTACCAGTGACTACATCCATAGCTACTCACTTGTAATTGTTTATTGAGGACCTTGAATCTTCAACTGCACAAGACAGAACCAAATTCACATCTTCTTTTAATTTTTTCTAATAAAGCAACTCTCAAGTTGGGGTCTCTTGTCTCCCATCAACATTCAAGGAAGTCTACAGCATTCTGCAGGTAAGTGCTATGGGCATCTAACAGGTAGTAAGTAGCCCACACCAGAAGTCCCCATACAATAAAGCTATTCAGTTCAATCATGTAGAAAAACAACCTTTCACAGCACAAAAAACACACTGTCAATCTACTCAATTTGAATTCCAATTTTCAAAAGATAATAATAGGCCAATATTTCTGAGACACGCTTTTATAAAATATATCAAGGGCCAGCAAGATGACTTAGCAACTAAAAGACCCTACCACACAAGCCTGTCAACCTGAGTTCAACTCCTGAATCTCATGGTAAAGTCAACCAACCCCCAGAAGCTGTCCTCTAACTTCACATGCCAAATTGTGTTTACATGTGTAAACGCACACACTCAGTATCAAAATTCAAGGGTTTTTCACTTATACTCTCTAATGTATGTTTACCCTCTAATTCTGCCTAAACAGCCACCTTTGCAGAATGAGGAAAGGCAGGAAGACAAGGGTACATCTGAACTGTGCTGGATGCTATTCCTTGAATATAACTCAGCAATGCAACCAATGTCAGATGCTTAAAATAGTAACTTGGATATTGTCACAGGTTTGATAAACCTATTCTAAAGGTACATTCCCTAATACTGCTGGTTATCTTACCTGCATTATTTATAAAGAACTTTCAAATGATCACTTGTAGACCGAATTATTAGTCATTCTCTAGATGTGAATGTGCAAAGGCTGTGTACGTACATAAGGGTGTGCATGTGGAGATCAGAGGTCAGTGCTGGGTGTCTTCTTCCATTGTTTCCCACCTTATTTGTTAAGACAGAAGCACTGAACTTGTAAGCCTCCCTAATTCAGCTAGGAGAGCTGCCAGCAAACTCTGGGGATCTAGCTGTTTTTGCCTTCCCAGTGCTGGGATCACAAACATGCACCATTACCAGTGGCTATTTATGTAGCTGTTGTTCCAGACTCAGCTCTTTGAGCTTACATGGCAAATTTCTTGAGTGTGATCTCTTCACAATCCCACTCTCTAGGTCTTCTCATGCTATCCAAGTCTTACAGCAACCAAAATGACTTCTCACTGGCTTCTCCCAAGACACCAAATAAGCAGGTTATTTAAACTGCAAGCACCTGAATTTTCATAATGGTTAGGTCTAGTATTATGGGCTACATTACTATCTAGTCCAGCTAAGATTACAGGGATCAAATACTATCTCATTATCTCTAGATAATCTAAAAATTATTAGTCCTAAAAATCTTTTAAAGCAGGACAGCTCTTGACTTTAAACAAAACTGTTGGTGTTAGCTGCGGCTCAAAGTAATTCTGATGGTTTCAGCACTTTATACTAATGAGTTTTCAATACAAAGCAAAGATGAACAGAAAGAGAAGTGCTTGTGGGTGGCCCACTGTTTTCTATCTCTTTATCTACAATGTTTCCATTTTCACTTCTAAGGCTTCAACTAGTCAGTCTTCGCCTTTCCAGGTGCTTACACAACTGTGGGCATTATTCCATAGCAACAGCTCTAACAACCTATGCAGTTCAAAAGCAAATGAGTCCCATGGAAGGAAAACTCCAGAAGACTTTGCTTCTGGGTTAATAGTTTTTATGTTTTTAGTCATATTTATTTGGCTATGATTGTGTGTAAGTACAAGTGTGTGCTAGGGAACTGTAGAATTCAAAGGACAACTTGAGGGACTTGGTTTCATCCTTACACCATGTGTGACTTGGGGACTGAAATGATGTGGTGGGGCTTGGTGGCAAGCACTCTTACCAGTGATGAGCAATCCTGTGACAAACTGTGGCACTAGAACTACATAAACAGAAGTGACTGAATAGACACGGAGAGATGACACAAGCACCCGGTTAAGAGATAAACCACTTAGGTGATTCCCAGCCCTTGTTAGAATAATGTGAAGCTGACCCCAGAAACCAAAATCAAAACTCCTAGTTTGGGACCAGAACACTTTATTCTTTCTTTCTTTCTAAGCATTCCTTTTCTGTGAGATATTGCTTAATCCAATAAAGACAAAGCCGGCCGCACAGTTAGCCCCAATGCCTCTGCTCCCAGCACTTGGGAAGGTTGAGACAGGAAGTGATATGGCTGGGCAGAGAAAGGAAAATAAGATGGGAGGAGATAGGAGTCTGGCCCTTTCATTTCCTCCCTCTTTCAGTTCAGGATTCAGAGGGAGACAGGATCTACCCCTTTCATTCTGAGGATTCAGTAGTGGTCAGAAGTGGCTGTGGCTTGTTCCTCTGTCTCTCTGATCTTTCAGCTTTACCCCAATATCTGGCTCTGGGTTTTTATTATAAGACCAATGAGGATTCATGCAGCACTTTTTAGCATTTCATTCAAATACAGATATACATGTTTCCTATAATCCTAGTTTTCTGTCAGGCTTAATGATCTACCAAATGAAAAGTTATTTAAATTATACATAATTCAACATATGTAGTCCTAACTTCAGGTACAGGTAGCCTTCTAATGTTTAGAATACTAGTGTGAACTACACATTTGGGGCATGTGTTTGAGAGTGTGCATCTGTGTATCTGTCTAGGAATTGCATGCAAGGCATTCTACCAACCAAGCTATACTCTTAGCCCCATGACTTTGTTTCTAGATTACAGGACCCACCTCCTTTTAATCCCCAGGATTTACTACAAATATACAATTTTACCAACCAAACTGCAGTGATAATCAATTATATAATTTGCTCAAAAAACAAAATATAAAAGCAATAGGGAATGAAGAGGTGACTCAGCTGGCAGTGTTTGCCACTCAAGCATGAAGACAAGCCTGAGTCCCAGAATTAGTGAAGGAGCATATTCCTGTAATCGCAGCACTGGGAAGGCACAAACAGTAAATCTGAGATTATCAGTCTAGCTAGTCTAGCCAAATCACAGAGTCCAGGTTCAGTGAGAGACCCTGTATCAAAAAATAAGGTGGAGGGAGGGCAACTGAGCACACCTGATGTCAACCTTTGACCTGGACATGCCTGTTCATACACACATTAAAAACACATGCACTAACTCTGGACTTCTACATTCCTCTTTTAAGTCAAGATTTAAAACAAAAACATGTCCCTCTATTTTATCAGAAGAAAAAAACTTATAGAATTATGAAGCAGTTAGTTATCTGTTCAAAAAAAAATCTCAAAATAGGACTCAGAAATAGTATTAAAACCATTATAAAAACAGTAATTGGTTGGGCTGGAAAGATGGCTCAGAGGTTAAGAGCACTGACTGTTCTTTCAGAGGTTCTGAGTTCAATTACCAGCACCCACATGGTGGCTCACAACCATCTATGAAGAGATCTGGTGCCCTCTTCTGTATACTGTATACATGATAAATAAATAAATTTAAAAAACAGTGATTGGTTAAAGGAATGTAAAAAGATTCTCTAAGAGAGTGACTAAAACACACTTCTAGAGACATGTGAGGGCTGTTAGTAAATTTCCAAACCTTCACTACTTGCTACAATACCTTGATAGCCTCAATTGCATATTCCACTTGAAATAATCTTCCTTCAGGAGAAAAAGTATTCACACCCCTGTAATTAAACAAAAACAAAAAACAGCAAAAAGAAAGGTATTAGAAATTGTCAGAAGTATACAGACACGGGAATCAAGTTCCTGCAGCTGTCCATCACTCTGCCCAGAGCAAGCTTTTTGGTCTTTTGGTGTTCCAAGCAGTGGAATCTATGCAGACCATACCTCTCCCCAATTCCAAGCCTAATCAAAATCATAACCAAACTGATCAAATGAAAGCAAGCTCACCAACTGTTTTAATAAATTTATGCCTCAAAACTATCAGGTCATTTCCAAGAAAGTTTTTTTTTTTTTTTCCTTTTCTTTCTTCCCATTTAGGGCATTTTTTTACAAGTTAGTTAAAAGTACATTCTTCTACCTATTTGTATGAGATAGTATTTTTGTACTAACAACAGACTAAGACCCATCTAGTTCTAACGCATATGTAGTTTACTCACTCAACAGCTATGCATACCGATTAAAGGGCAGACTGCTTCACTTTGATATGCTGCCCTCTTGCTCACACAAGTGTGTTGGTGATCTCTGTGGAGAAGAGGCACCAAACATACCGTTTGCTTTCTGCAAACAATTACCATTTGGAAATGTTTTTGAATGAATGAGTGAATACAAATGACTGCAACCCTCAGTTTATGAATTCTAAACTTCTCAAAACAGTATGCAAATAGCAGTGTTTTCAAATCTTAACCAAAATCTCTTCGAAAGAAATTGTGTGTGTGATCAAATAAATTGCTCAAAGTTACTCAGTATGAAAGAAACAGAACTGGACTCAAGAGTTCAAGAAATATTACAGAGACCAGGCTTTCAACTGCTCTACTACACTGTCTCCGAGGGAGAGAATCTCACTATCCAGTTCTCACTTGTTCCTCTATCAATACCACTAAAGCCATTTAGAAGGAAGTCCAAGGTTCTAAAAGTCTAAAAATCACTGAAAAAGAAATTGGATCAGGAGATGGAATGTTCTGAATGATTTGACTCACTACCCCTTAGTCTCTCCTTTCTCCTACCACAAGCTGTCATAAATTCCCATCAACTCCTCCTGTATGGTGACATCACTTCCATCTCAATGTCCTTGTTACCTTTTACCTAACTATTGTAATAGGCTCCTAACTGGTGACTTGTTCTTCTGCTCTAATCAATTCATCTTTATAAAAACAACTGTGATGAGGTAACTTCTTAAAGAAAACATTAAAGCCTGACACAGTGGCTCCTGAGTATAACCCCAGAACTCAGAATCCCGAGGCAGAAAGGATTGCCACAAATTCAAGGCCAGCTTCAGCTGACCAGTTGGCTCTCAGTCACTTTGGGCTATAAATGATACCTTGTCTTTAAAAAGTAACAATAACAAAAAGACCAAAAAGGGAGGCCGGAGAGATGTCTAGGGACTGACTTCCAGAGGAAGAGTTTCATTTGATTCCTAGCACTCACATAGTGGTTAAAAGCCATGTTATTCCAATTCCAAGAGACCCAACATCTTCTCTGGGTCTCAAAGGACACCAGGCATGTACACACATTTTTTAAATTCATTTTTTTAAAAAGATAAAAGAGAAAAACATTAATACAACTGCCTACAGAGACTCAAATCGTTAATATTCTATTAAAGTCATCAGTATCTAGAATCATTCCAGTTTTCCCATATCACCTACTAGCCCCGTAATAAGAATCATACTAATGTAGTACTCAGACTGGACTTTTTTCAAATATGCAATGTCTTTCCGCTGGCCCTCCTTCGTCCATCGACAAAATTGTTGGCTCTCATAGTCCTGATTTGTTAAAATTCTACTTTCTCAGGAACCATGTGAATTACCAGCTTCTTTGAGAAGTTATCCCCATCCCCTAACACTGAATGCAATCTCTCATCAGAACTTCGGATCCATTTTTCTCTCTGATACTACAGTTACTCTTGTAAACTGGAATAAGGATCTTGATTTTGCTCACTGCTGTAAAACCAGCACTTTGAACTGTGAGTGACTTGTACGGAGTAAAAGCTCAACAACACTTAATAAATGCCTGTACTTACTTAGTTGTGAGCAGACACAGAAGAAAAAAAGTTCACAGAGCAACTAATACATCTAAATAAATGAACAAAACTTAGATGAGAATCCCCATTTTCTCATAATTTTATCACCTAAAGATGATTCTCTTCAATACCCTGGAAGGACCATTTTATTTGCTGAAAACAGTTTTAAATTCACGTATCTTCTATGAGTCAGCAAAAGGATGAAAAAAGGCCATTTCAGGTGCTACAATTTTGATAGGATCAGTATATAATTGCCAGTAATTTCCCAGACAACCTGGGAACAAAGAAAATGTCTGCTTCCCCTAACTTTGAAAGGAACTTAATACAGTTTGCAAAACCAATCAAAACAGAAACTGAAAGTTAAAATGTCTACAGCATTTATAACAGCATTAGTTAGCATTTCCAAGGCCTGAAAATTTTTTCTTGTTTTTCAAAAAACACAATCACACGGCTCTGACGTTACAAAACATCTGGCCTTCTACAGAACACTTAACTAGCTTACTTTTAACTTTAAAACAAAGTTTTTTTTTTTTGGTCAAATGGAATCAGCATATTACAACTTTTCTGAGAACCACTATACATTCTAGTTCCTACAAAATCTGACTGCAGGCAAATTACCCGGCACAGCTGAAACTGCCTTCACGCTTTTGAGAAGACAAAAATGAACAGCACAGCATGTCTTCTCCAACATACTCATTCGATAGTCTCTGGTGTCTTTTTATTCAAGGCAGTTCATTTTTCAAGGCAGTTCATTTCACATTTTTTTTTTAAGCAGTCATACTTCGCTTGAAAAGATGAAGGCAGAGCTGGTGGCCCCCCAACCTCCAGATTAAAGGTCGGAGTCCGGACCTTTCTCCACCGCCTGCCCCAGACACAAGCCCCAGGTCCTCGTTTCCTCCGGGAGCCAGGACTAGCGGGAACTCAGCGGCAGGACAAGTACGCTGGATCCGCTCCAGTCCCGTTTGGAGAATCCCGCCCGGCGCCTCGGGAACCAGATTCCCCGGGTCCCGCCAGACTTGGGTTCCCGGAGCGCCCCATGACACTGCAGAACCCAGGCCGCGGCCCGGGCTCCGGGCCCGCCCACCCGAATCTAGACTCTGCTGCTTCCCGCCGTACGAACCTGTCGTACTCGGATCGAGTAAGGAACATGGCGAGGACAGGAGGAGGCAGCAGTGGATTCGCGAGGTTTCCAAGGGCCACACGATTCCCAGTAGCACCCTAGTCAACCACACCGCCACAGCACCAAGGATCCTGCCTCCGTCTGCGCGTGCGCACGCGACCTTTTTAGCCCGCCTCCTTTGCCTCCTTTCTATTGGCTGATCGACATTCTCGCCGCGGTGATTGGGTTGACAAGCTTCCTCGCCGGATCTAGGTTACCACAGGGAGGCGGGACTAAAGCGCCCTTCCGCTTTCCATCTCCGGTGGTTGCTAAGGGCGCTGGGACTCGAGGCTGGTGGTGAGAGTGAACCTCGCAGAGAAGGTGAGCTCTCCGGCCGGGAGATGGACCGCTGCAAGGCTCGGAATGACAGTTGGGTAGTCGGGATGGTGACGTAAATCCCGCCAGAGTGCATCGGGGACACGGGTCTCTTCCTGCTCGCGTTCGCAGACCGCGCTCTTGGCGGTCTTCCCGAACCGGCTTTGCTGAGGACATGGGCTTCAGCAGAGATGTGTGCGACTCAGTACAGAGTGTGCACCCGCGCGCCTGGCGCTTCTGCCAGACTGGCTTGTTGTTGAAAAAAGTTTAAAAAGTTGATAGGTTCTAGTCTACAAGAAAGTTTTTTGTTTTTTGTTTTTGTTTTTTAAATTCTTGCATAGGTGAGGTTATTTTACCAGGCCCTCACTGGATTCATCCACATAACACCACCCTAGCAATCCAACAAGTGTCAGATCCAAAGATTCAGGGCCCAGGACCCGAGATTTAGATTAGCCACTGTTTTTTCATAAAGAATGAGTACCCTCGTGTGTGTGTGTGTGTGTTTCTTGTTTCCTTTTCCTAAGTGTAGAAAAGCAACTTCAGAGCTTCTTAGAAACATTGTAAATGAATTATGTATCAAAGAAAGATAGGCGGTGGCTCTCTAGGAATGTAATTCGGTGGCAGAGTACTTCCCTAGCAGGCATAAGCATCTGGTTTGAACCCGTCTTGGGTGGAGGGTGTCCTGGATGTGGGCTGCATCAGGAGTGGTTAGAGTACAAAGCTTCAGGTAAGATAAATACCTAGTGGAGATAGGTTGTACAACAGGGTGACAAGTTTATATCTTATACTTGAAATTTTCTAAGGAGATAGATTTTTAATCACTACTCAGAAAGGTAGGAGGTAATGAAGAAGTAACTTGGTGGCTGAGATAGATTAGCAGTTTAGAGCTCCAAGTGCCCTTCCAGAAGACCCAAAGTCTGGTCTGAGCATCCATGCCAGGCTGCTCATAACCCACCTTTTATTCCAGCTCTAAGGGATCCACTGCTTTTTTCTGGCCTCTGTTGGCACTTACACACATATCTCACACACATAGAGAGAGATTTAAAAAAAAAAAAAAAAACTTTTGGGGGCTGGAGAGATGGCTCAGCGGTTAAGAGCACCGTCTGCTCTTCCAGAGGACCTGGGTTCGATTCCCAGCACCCACATGGCAGCTAACAACTGTCTGTAGTTCCAGTTCCAGGCAAACACGAAGGCAAATAAATAAATAAATAAAGTTTAAAAAAAAAAAAACTTTTTAAAAAACATCTTTTTGGGTTGGGTGTGATAGTCCCTGTAATCCCAGCACTCTGGAGACAGAGGCAGAGGATCTCTGTGAGTTCAAGGCCAGCCTGGTAAAATAGTGAGTTGCAGGCCAGCCAGGGCTATGTAGAGAGACCCTGTCTTGATAAAAAAAAAAATTGTTTAAAAATATCATTCTGTATATTGCAACTGCTGTTTGTCAGTTATACCTTATAAAAGAGACAGCACAGGAGGAAGAAAGAAATTGTGTAATGGGCTGTATTTACCTGAAAGGCGAATCTTTACTTCGTTTTGTTTGCTTTTAGTACAAGTACTCACTTTTAGCCCATGATAGCCTAGAATTAGCTATGTAACTCAGCTTGTGCTAGAACTCAAGGCACGTTTCCTGCCTCAGCCTCCCAAATTCTGGGGTTACAGGTGTTCCCTACACCAAATGCAGTCCAGTTTGTTCTGCATGTGTCACTGGCCAAGTGCTTAAACTGTCCCAGCCATACTTGTAGTTCCTGCTAGGTCCTGTATTAAGTTCATAAGTTACCAAAGCATTTCAGCAGTAAGGGGGTTTTAGAAATGTCTTTTTTGGTTGTTAGCGTCTGTTTTTCCACCATTTATTTGCTGGCCACATCCACCCCACCCCTGACCCCCATGGGAATTTTAGTTTTGTAGTTCTAGCCATTTGGGTGTTTGTCATTAATACAACTGAGGAGAAAGTCTAAGAAACAATCCTTGTAGATCACCAAAAGGAGACTACTAACCTTTTCATTTTCATGTCAGCTTTCTGACAAGATTTTCTTTCAACTTGTCAGTAGCTTCCTATTGAAAAAGTGTTGGTTCTAAATTCCCCATGCTGTTTAGAAATACTTTTATTATAGAGAACATATGGAGATGAAAGGTGTTTACAGTCTCTTCTAATATCTAATGCAATGATAAATGTCTGTCTCATAGAATGTACCTCTGTAGAATAATAGCTTGTGCATATTAACCAGCAGTATAGATGAGTCACAGGTAGCTGGCTGTGGGTAAAAAGGGAAGGCTCATTTTCTCTCAACCTCAGAGTACAGTGAGAGACCCTGCCTCAAAAAATAGAGTGGAGAGTAACAGGAAGACACAGATGTCAGATGCTCTTAACTATTGAGCTACATGTGCACACACACACACAATCACAATGTTTTTATCGGCAGCATTTCACAGGATGTCTTGCCTATGAATACTCAATAAATCAATCTTTCCTTAACAGTTAAGACAGGTGTTCCTCCCAGGGAAATAATAAATGAGCCAGAAAAAGACTGAAAGATTCTTATTCTTCATACCTAACAGAAAAAGTAATGATCAGTTTGGATCCCAGGTCCTGAGGCCTGGATCATCAGGTCTAGAACTTGTATGGAGCGGTGGTGTGTTTGTGAATCTAAGGAGCATGGGACATAATAACCTTAACCATACAGAAGTTTGATTTTTGTTCTTACTTTCTTACAGGTTAAAACATACCAACTTGGCAACCAAGGGAATGGGCTAGTGGTAAAAGGCGCCAGCCACCAATTCTGACAGCCTGCCTTTGATCCCCAGGACCCTCATGGCTGAAGGAGGAGAGAACCAGCTTCTGCAGTTTTTCCTCTGGTCTCCACACACACTGCCTCGTTACTCTTTTTGTCTGCCTGACACAATGTAGAGTTGCCAGGGAAGAGGAACCTCCGCTGAAGGATTGCCTAGATCAGACTGGCATGTCTGCAGAACATGCTCCTGATTGCTGATTCAAGCAGGCAGGTCTGACTTCCTTAGCCATGTGCTCCTGGGCTGCATACAAGAGCTAGCTGAGCATGAGCTTGTGAGTGAGCAAGCCAGCAGTTCCTCCATGGTCTGCTTCTAGTTCCCACTCACGTTTCTGTCCTGACTTCTGTCAGTCATAGACTGTCACCTGGAAATATGTGTTACTTTTACACATGAGGAGAGACACACACACTCATTACCAGATGCCACATGAGAGTTTTTTTCAGAGAGTTACCGAGAGGTGGGTACTTGGAGAAGAGTGGGGGAGGAGGAAGAGAAAGAAAGAGAGAGGGAGAGAAGAGAGGGTTGTCATGTGGCATTTCTTTTTAAGAGAAGGGGTGGGCATGAATCCTCATAGCCACACCTAGGGGCATGCCCTCTGTATGTGGCCACCATGTTGGCTTTACCATGTGGCTGCTACATGCCAGGAATTCTTATTCCACCCAGCACCATGTTGGGTCCACCATATGGCGTGCCAGGAATATGTAAAATAAGAAGTATAACTCAAGCTGCTTTTGGTCAGAGTGAAATAGAATGCATTCCATGACATTTGTGTCCACACAGAGGCAAAATAAAATATAGTTTAAATTTTTTAAAAAAAATAAAAGCTACCCACCTTTTTCAACAATTGATGTAGGCAGGCTGAAGCACCCAACACTGGTTCAGACCCATTGTACTGTACATATCCCTGTCCCCAGAGAAGCTAGATCCCTAGTTTAGATTCTTTTTAAAAAACTTACAATTACCCAGCTTGCAAGTCTTTCTGACTATGTGTAAGCTAGAAATTTTTTTTCTTTTTTATTGTATTTGTTTTATTTTTGAGACAGGGTTTCTCTGTGTAACCTTGGCTTTCCTGAAACTGCCTCTGTGGATCAGGGTGACTTAGCCTCAAACCTTGCCTGGTTTTAACAAAGGCAGAGAATGGGCACCTTGGCAGCTAATAGGAGAGTAGAGAGACTGCCTTTTAAAACTAATTTAAAAGTGGTGTCTTTTGTTTTTTTTAAGCCTGGTGTGTCTACTCACCCATAGTCCCATCACTAGTGAGGCAGAGAAAGGGCGATCACTACAAGTTGAAGGCCAGCATGCTCTACAGAGTGAGTTCTAGGCAAATCAGAACTGTGTGATGAGACTTAGTATCAAAAATGAAACAAAAAATTATCTAAAATTAGTTGAAGATAGCATGTACATATGTACATAGTCTTTAAAAGAAATTAAACTCAGCCAGAGGTATGGTTCAGCAGTTAAGAACATTGACTGCTCTTCCAGAGGACCCAGGTTCAATTCCCAGCACCCACATGGCAGCTCACAACTGTAACCCCAGTTCCATCAGTGCACTTAAGATAAATTTAAATAAATTATTTTTTTTTAAATGAAACTGATATTTGTTGCAACTTGGATGTTCATGCTAAGGCTGGGTATAGTTCATTGGTTGAGCACTTCCCTAGCATGCATAAGTGTAGATGGACTTTTCAGTCCAACCAGCTAGCTCTCAAATAACCACACAGAGACTTATTAATTATAAATGTTTGGCCAATAGCTTATGCTTGTTTCTCACTAGTTCTTATAACTTAAAGTAACCCATTCCTATTAATTTACTTTTTGCCTCAGGGGTTTATTTCCGGTGTCCCATTTTGTGTGTCTAACTCATTGACTTCTCCCTGCATCTCCTGTCAACTCCAACCTTCTTCATCCCAGAGAGCTCTCTCCCTGTCTGTCGGCAAGTCCCGCCTAACCTCTTCCTGACTACCTATTGAACATTTAGCTCTTCATTAAAACAATAAAAGCAACACATCTTCACAGTTAACAAAAAGATTGTTCCACAACATATAATGAAGGCCCCGAAGTTTGATCCCCAATGCTGCACAGAGAGTTGGGAAGAGGAAAGAGAAAAGAAGTGTTAAGTGTAGTAAAAAGCTAAATACATGATTCTGCCTATATGAGGTACCTAGACTAGTAAAGGCCACAGAAGGAACTGTGCTTACCAAAGGTGGGGAGGCAGAAGTGAGAAGTCATAGTTTAATGGGCACAGAGTTTTTTCTAGACGAAAAGTTCTAGAGATAGACAGTGGTGATGGTGATCCAACAGCACCAGCGTACTTAATGTCACTGACATGGATGCTTAAAACTTAGGTGGGTAAACTCCATCCTATGTACAATTTAAAGTTAAGAAAGAACAGAATTGAAATGTGAGTCTGTGAGGATCTGTACTCCATGGACTACCCAGTATGTTACAGAGACTCTAGGTAGACTCATTGAGAGAAAACAACTAATAAACATTCTAACCACATAGAGATTAATACGTGTTTTGGAGAAATAGAAGGCTTCTGTTGTGCTGGTTCGATGATCCTGGTATCAAACCCAGGGCCCTGTGCATGTCAAGCATGTCCTCTAGCACTGAGCTACACGTCTGACTTGAGGTAAAGTGAGAAAGTACAGTATTTCATATTGCCACTTTTAATATGAAGAGACTATAAGTATTTTCTAAATAAAACATAGAAGTTTGTTAGTGTCCTGGCTAGTTTTTGTTTGTTTGTTTGTTTTGTTTTGTTCTTTTATCAACTTGACACAAGCTAGGACTGTCTAGGAAGAGGAACCTCAACCTGAGGAAATGCATCCATCACACTGGTGAGTCTGTGGGGCATTTATTTCCTTCCTTTTCTCTCTCCTCTTCTTTCTTTTTCTGGTTTTTCTCTCTTCTTCCTTTCTTTCTTTTTTTCTCCTTCCTTCTTCTCCTCCCTCCAGCACTCCCTTCCTTCCTTTCTCACTTTTTTTTATGACATATAATCCCCTAATCTCCTCTGGTCAGTAGCCAATTGGAGAATCAAATCGTCTGACTCGCCCATTCTGTGAATGGCCCTGTTGATAGCATAGGTTTTTAACTAACAATTAAACGGGCCTGTGACCCTGTGACCTCAGCCACATTCATCTGGACCAATGTGAACCATTCAACCCCACCAATGATGCAGTTCATGGAACACTTCCATGGCATGTACAGGTCCACGGACTCAAGGGCATCGTTCTACATGTCAAAGTCATGCCTGCTCACTAGACCAGCGGGAGTGCTGAAAGGTTTTTTTTTTGTTGTTGTTGTTGTTGTTGTTTTAAAATTAATGATTGATACAGAAGGGCCCAGTCCACTATGAGCCCTGTTATCCCTGGCCATATGGTCCAGGAGTACGTAAAAATGCAAACTGAGCAAGCCAATAAGCAGCACTTCACCATGATTTCTGCTTCAGTTCCTTCCTCCGGGGCCCTGCCTTGAGTTCTCACCCTGGGTCCTCCTGGTGAAATAAACCCTTTTCTCCCCAAGGTGCTTTTGGTTATGGTGCTTTAACATGGAATGGAAACCTAACTAGGACAGTTAGGTTCAATCTTTGTGAGTGAAATACTTCGAGCCAAGAGTGCTGTTGCCTCATGGAGAAATGTCATTTAGACATTAAAGTTCTATGTTTGTCCACAGGGTGGGAGCTCTTAAACATTTTGGGATGTTTTGGACGTTTTTGCAAAGAAAGGAAAGAGGTTCCTTAATTGAATATTGTTATTATTTTATAGATAAAGCACAAGATCTAAACTGTGTTACAATAAAGCATGATGTTTTTCCAAATATAGATTTGAAGCCTTGTCATTCTACTCAAAGTAAAAAGTTTTTCTGAAGTTGATTGCTCAATAAATATTAGAGAAATAGAGCTATTTGTTAATAACATAGGATTACTTGGTGTCTGACATTCCTGGGCAAAATGCAGGAAATGTGTGGGGATTTTTTTAAAGTGATTTTAAATCAATTGAAGTCTCTTTGCTCTTCTTAAATATTATGTTCTGCAAATCCATCTGTCCACATTTATCTCTAGCAGCTACAATTTGTTATTTACATAAAAAGACATTTTAGATTTGGCTGCTTTTCTATATGAGTTTTTTTTAACCTCAATCATTTTGTAGGAATATTTAAAAATAACCACTTTTAATGCAAGGATATTGGGCGCTTTGATTCTCTCAAGTGTCTCCAGAAATAGTAGTTGACAGCCCTGGCTGATGACTGAGCATAGCAAGAGAACTCGTATAAACTTGGGGCTCCATGCTTTGGAGGCTGTTGTCTGTGAATAAATAATCAATGGATGTGCTGCCAGTGCTGTGTTCTGTCCATCCTGGGAGTCAGACATGGATCATAGGCTGCAGACTTTTAAGTTTTTGTTCTCTTCCCTTTTACCTTATACGGATATTTCTTTTCAATATATGTCTTAAAGCTGAACTGAGTTCTCAAAATTTAACCCTAGCTCTCAGTACTTCAGAATGTAACTGTATTTGGATATAGATAGGGCTTTTAAAATGGCCTTCAAAGTTAGGGTGGCCCCTATACACTCTGACATTCTTATAAAAAGAGGAAATTTGGCCACACAAAGAGTCACCAGGAATAGATGCTCACAGAGGAATGGGCATACACCAAGAAGACGGCTATCTGCAAATCACAAAGTGACACCCCAGAAGAAACACACCTGTACTTTGACTGAGAATATCTAGCCTCCACAACTCTGAGAAACAAATTTCTATTGTCCAAGACACTCACCCTGTTCTATTTTGGTTTTGGCAGCTTTTGGAAATGAGCACACATGTCAGATTCCAACTTGATACTTGCTAGTTAATGCACCCGGACTAACGAGGTAGAAGAGATCCCAGAAAACAAGCTGAAAGTGTAAGGACTGCGTCATTGCTGCTAGCTAAAGAGGATGGCATGCAGAACCAGCAAGATGAGTAGTTCCTAGCACAAGGTGGTAACCCTCTTGCTAAAAACAATCACTGCTGAACTGGGAAAGGCTAGGAGAGTGAAAGCCCTTGTAAGTATAATTTCAGGAATTTGAAATACATTGGAAGATAATATTTATAAGAACAGGGGAATTGTCTGGTTACAGCTAACCAGACTCCAAAGAGGGATAATGGAAAAGCTAGGATCTTCTTCGGTAAATGACAAAGTTTGAAAGACTGAGGAGTTCTTTAGTAACTCACCAGAAGAAACACATCTGTACTGTAAAATTATCCTTTGCAGACTCAGGACTTGATAGTCACTGAGCTGTAGAGTTAGACACCTATTTGAAAAAGCCAAGAGACATGAAACAATGGGTAGGACGTCTAGATGGGCATCCTTAGAGAAGGATTCTGGCTCTGCAGGGCTCTTAGGCACTTTCAAAGATGGCAGAGATTATCTGTCTCTCTAAAACAGCTGCAGTAAGTGACTACAGAATCACCCTGCCACGAAAACCACAGGCTGGCTGCTAGCTTTTGCTTCGAGCAAAATGCAGGTGGAACCTGATAAAGATTTTATATCACAGAGCTAAATGAGTTAACTAATATGGAGAAAACAGACTCTTCAGAATTTAATTTTGAGGTTGCTTGATCAAAGAGTCTGGGATATAAGACTAGACAAGATTCACTGACTTGAGGGCACTTCTTCAGACATAGGTGTTAATACCTTGCCAAGGACCAGGGAATGAAAGCCACAACTGGAATTGTCATAGAAGCCTAGAGAAAGTATGGTCAATGCTGAGCAATGTAGAAACGTTTTTGAATTGCCCCAATACCTCGCAGAGGAAGGAAATAGAAATGTAGGAAAATTTGCTGTACAAGAATCAGTACTTTATAGGAAACCAGACCATTGTTTCACAGAAGAGTACGAAACAAACACCATTTACCAAGGCCACTAAAAATGCCCTGGTAATGGGACAACAGTATCATTAAAGGTCTCTGCTGTACTGAGCTGACAACTGGAGAATCTCTGACAGAGCTGAGATTCATTCATAATTACGGAATGATATCATTTCACTGTCCATATAATGGAGGCCAGATGGTGCTATGTAGTCACCAGATTCTATGGGGTCCAGTTACCATAAAGACCAGCAAAATCTGGCAAGAGAAACAGTAGAAATGTTGAAGTGATCCTGGTTTTGTTAGGGACCATCACCCCCACTTTGGCCAAATATTCTAGTATAGCTTTATATTGAAAATGTTAGAGGTGTGAAAAAATGCACTTTGGAGTTTGTAGTGCCTACTTTTGTGTTACTTTGACTGGGCCATTGAGTTCACAGATACTTTGATCAAAGACTGCTAAGTAAGTCTGTGAGAGTGTTTCTGAATAAGATTAACGTTTGAATTGGTAGCCTCAGTAAAGCGCTTTATCTTCCCTCTGTCATGGGCCTCAGTCCATCAGTGGAAAACCTGACTAGAGCAAAAAGATTGGTTAAGAGAGAGCTCTTGCCTGACTGCTCAAGGTGAGACATTGTCTTTTCTGGCCTTTAGGCATGAACAGAAACATCAGCTTATTGTGGGATAATTGTTTTGTACACTGTAAAGATGTGTCTCTGCCTAAGGCACCTTCTATTGGTCAATAGCTAGGCAAGAGAGAATAGGGGGACTTCTGGGCAGAGAGACTCAGGGTTAGAATCTATGTATGGCAGAGACACCAAGGAGATTAGGAGCAAGTAGGACATATGGTACAGAGAAGAGTTAACTGAGCTATATGTCAAAATGTAGATGAATAGAAGCAGGTTAATTTGAGGTGTAAGAATTGGGGGAAAGCCTAAGCTAAAGGCCAAGTTTTCATAATTAATATTAAATCTCTGGATCATTATTTGGAGGCTGGTGATCCAAAGATAGTCGGACAAGAAAGCTAGCTACATCATCTCTTCTTGGTTCTCAGTATTTTCAGCCTTCAGACTCAGACTTAAGCCATTGGCCGTCCCAGTTCTTGTGCATTTAGACAGAAGTCAATTATACATTTGTAGGTGGAAGTATCTGTCCTGCCAGAAACTCCCAAATAACCAGCAGC
This sequence comes from Sigmodon hispidus, assembly GCA_004025045.1. Classification (NCBI taxonomy): domain Eukaryota; kingdom Metazoa; phylum Chordata; class Mammalia; order Rodentia; family Cricetidae; genus Sigmodon; species Sigmodon hispidus. Next base: position 61,238 of record PVIH01003676.1, read on the forward strand.
AGCTTCCCAAATTACCACACAGAGGCTTACATTAATTATAAATGCTTGACTGGTACCTCGGGCTTATTACTAACTAGCTCCTATACTAAAATTAGCCATGTGGCTTGGTACCTTTTCTCAGTATGACATTCTAATCTTGCTTCCTCTGCATCTGGCTGGCAACTCCTGACTCCACCCTTCTTACCATTTTGTTTGGCCGACCCACCTATACTTCCTGCCTGGCTACTGGCCAATCAGTTTTATTAAACCAATTTGAATGACAAATCTTTACACACAGACTTTTCCCATTTTGTCTAATTAAAAAGGAAGGTTTTAACCTTAACACAGTAAGATTATATACAGTAAAACAGTTATCAAGTAAGAATTACAGTTATGTTTATTTGTATTTTGAAAAATAAATATTTGTTTATTTGTACTTCACAAAATCAGAGAAAAAATGTAATTATTCATCCTATCTTGTATGAGTCCAAAGTTTTATATCTATTTTACCTTTTATCATAACTAAAGAAAATTATAACTACCTAGTCTTAAACTTCATCAAAGACCTTAGGGTAAAATGTTACCTAATGACAGAGGCACCAGATTGCCTGGACAGTCACCCAAAGTTTCTCTGAAATGTATTGTGGCATTCATCTTTGGCCTACAGGCCTAGCATGTCTGACAGACTTTCCTGTGACACAGGGAATTTTGAAGAACTGTCCTACCATGTCATGGTAAAGTTCAGCAGTTGCCTTTCTTGTGTTCTGCTAGTCCAGTTTGGACAGTAACTGTCAGCAATTGAGGCAAGGGAAGTTTCTTTGCCCATATGACTGGCTTTTGCCATAAAGGTTTCCTCTATACCAATTATCAACTTTGAAGTAATTGGTGCTGCCAAGAGCAGATGTGTCTCACTGTTAAGAAAAGTCTTAAGTTGAAATATCTTAAATGCCATATTCTGTATTGCCTATCTATCTGAAATATATCTCTGTATATATATTGAAAACCTAACTAACATGACTATAACTTTGCTATTATAAGTGACTATTAATCTGTATTTCTTAGTTATATATTATATTTTTTTAAATGAGCTACATAAACATAATACCCTAAACAAGAGTGGGAAAATACATATAGTATAAAAAATTAACTTTAAATTTGTATCAATAAACCAAGATTTATACCAATGTAAAATAAATATAAGATAAATAGTTGAGTTTTTTCTTGCTGTTTCAAAGTAGATTCGATAATCTACCCTTTCATCCTATTTCTATAAACCCTCCTTTTTCTTTTCAGAACAAGATCCCTGAATCTAATCTCCTTAGTTTAGCTTTTCTCCCAACTATTATCCATAACAATGTGTAAACAATCCCCCTAAACAATGACAAATATTCATAATTTATTTTTGGGAATGTGGGCATAACTCTCTAGACTACTTCCTGCTGATTGTGGGTATGGTACTCTTTGAGACGCCCTGAGAAAATTTAGGATTATGGTCAAGTTCTGACTGGAGTACTTTATGAGGCTGGATCATCTCAGTCTTGAAGATGTTCTGGATGCAAAACTCAGAAAAACTGCAACAGGGGTGCTCTGAAATGTTGGATCATTTGGGCCATCCATTCCCATTGGAGATTTTAGAGGGCATCTTCCTCTATCAAATATTATTTTTCTTAACCCAGAGTGAAGCTACAGCCTCTCATTCCTGTGGAAACAAAAGCATAACCTCTTTTCCAAAATACATTGCTTCTCCTTGGTCTCCATCTTGTTGACTACAGATCTTAGGATTTGTCAGCCTCATAGTCACATGAGGCAATTATTTTCTCGATCTCTGTTCTCCCTCTCTCTCTTGAGGAACTAGGAGTCAGTCATATCCTTGGTAGATATAAAGACTGAGGAAATAGCTTCTTAATAAGATTAATATATGCTTCACTTAACATTAAGATGGCTGACTTCAGGGCTAACCTTTTCTCCAGGCATTTGTTAAAGCAATGAAGACTTAGTAAAATTGGAGACCAGCTCTGGGACCTAATATGTCACTATTACTCAAGGAAATCGCTTGGCCATATTAGTGGCAGGTTGACTACATTGAGTTGCTTTTTATTCTGGAGGGGACAGTGGTCCCTTTTTAACAGTGGTTAGTACCTGTTCTGGGTATTGGTTTTCTTTTTCTACCCATAAATCTTCAAGTATAACTGTTATCATAATCCCACTGTCAGGGAATTTACGGCGTACCCAATCCCACAAGCACAGAACACTGTGAAACAAATTTTTGCTTTAGGATAAAAGAGCCGATAGGCAGGAGTGGGCCCATGGAACCCACTGGTGATAGTATACAAGAGTCTTGCCTCATAGAGAGCTAGAGTGATTTTTATTATGATAAAGTGAAGGGCTATTTAAAGGCAACTCTGAATGAGGATATGTAATGCATATTATGATCCAAGTAAGAAAAGGAGACCTGCCCTCTAACTAAGAATTGAATACTGGAACAGCCCTAATTATCTTTCCTACCAGTGACCCACTATTTCCACTATCCCAACTCTGGGCTTGGCAGAGCTAGCCCTCAATGGAAAATACATTCTAATTAGGAAACAGAGCAATTATCCAGTGAGCTACAAGCAGTGCAATCCGCAGGGTACTCTAGACTCCTTACGTCCTGAGACCAGTTAGTAAAAAGAGGTGTTACTATCATGACAGAGATAACTGACTCTCATCAGTAGGAGGATATAGACTTGCTCAAAGCCCAGGTGATACATTTAGATGTCTCCTATCATTCTGTGGTAACTGAGTGAGCACATGGAACAAATATGAGTAGAGAAGATCTGAGTTGTTATGAGTTAATCGTATCTCCATACAGTTCACCAGAACCTGCCAAGGTGATACGAAGAGGACAATTTAGAGTGAGTCATAGAGAAAAACAGTATCAGCCGTGTTGTCTGAGATCAGTTGTTAGAGCTAATATCACTAACTTTGCTTTAGAAGTTCCCCTTTGGGAAGATAAACCTATGGGGACATGAAAAAGCTTTTCAAAATCTGCGATGTGGAATAGATCTGTGGGTAGTGGTGTGATGCATATGAAAACACTCCTTACAGATTGTCTATTGCAGGGCCACAAATAATTGATTAACCCAGGTGCTGACTTTCAGGATCCACCAATGTGTTTACAATTGAGACCATGTTTCCCATTGAGCTATTCCTAGCCAGTGAGCTAACATGGCAGAGTACCAGTACAGGCTCATTCTTGCACGACACGGGAGCCAATTCATGTTCTGATGTGGTCAGAAACTAACATAAGAGGGGTATTTGAAAAAGGTAATAGGAATTTTTTATTTTAATGTATTACTTTATTATTTGAGAATTTCCCAGAATGTATTTTGATCATATTCTTCCTGCTCCTCACTCAGCTCCTAATTCCACCACCCTTCCCCACTCTCCCAATCTGCTTTCTTTCTTTTCTATTTTTAATAACCCAGCTAGTCCAATTTGTGGTGCTTATATACTCACAGGTGTGAGGGTGTCCACTGGAGCATGATCAGCCTACCAGAGGTTACACACACTTAGAAAAAATGAACTCTCCTTACCTCAGAAACATCAATTGTCAATAGTTCCCCAGCTAAGGGTGAGGGCTCTTAGGCCTGTCCTTCCCTCTAGGAGAAGCAAATTTAATGCATATAAAATAAAACAAATAGAGTCATCTAGATGGCTAAATGGATAAAAGCACTTGCCAGGCAAAGCTAACAACCAGAGTTTGATCCTTAGAATCTACAGTTTAAAAAGAAAACCAACTCCAAAAAGTCATTCTCTGACCTCCACACATGCTCTGTAGCATGTACCCAGATATAAACAAACACAGCAATGATAAAAGAAAAATTTTTTTAAAAATATTTTTATGTGAATTGGTGTTCTGCCTGTATGTAAGACTGTGTAAGGGTGTCAGATCTTGGAATTACAGACAGTTGTTAGCTGCCATGTGGGTGCCGGGAATCGAACCCGGGTCCTCTGGAAGAACAGTGGTGCTCTTAACCGCTGAGCCATCTCTCTAGCCCCAATAAAAGAAAATTTGAGGGGGCTGGAGAGATGGCTCAGTGGTTAAGAGCACCGTCTGCTCTTCCAGAGGACCCGGGTTCGATTCCCAGCACCCACATGGCAGCTAACAACTGTCTGTAGTTCCAGTTCCAGGCAAAACACCAAGGCAAATAAATAAATAAAGTTTTAAAAAAAAAAAAAAAAAAAGAAAATTTGAAAGCAAAAGAAAATCAGAAACCAATAAAGCAGATACACATAACCAGTATATTTGTTTATTTATTAACTATGCAAAAGCCCAACAAAGTAAAGGTTAATCATCTTCTAAAATAGTAAAGAATAAAAATACACTATTAAGACTAGTTGATACAAAATAAAAAATTACCAATATTGGCAATAAACAAAGTGACATCACTATAGGTCCTATAGACATTAAAAATATGATACTATATATAATTCTGTGGCAATTTGACAATTCACATGAAATGGGAAATGTATTACAAAACAAAACTTATCAGAACCAACACCAGAATAAACAGAAAAATTTATATTCTAAAGGAATTGAATTCATAATTTATACCACCCTACAAAGAAAACTCCAGATGGCTTCACTGATGAATTCTTTCCAACATATACACTGATTTTAGAAAGGCATAAAAGATATATTCACACTTTCTAATGTTTATATTTTACTCTCCCTGTGACTTCACATCACCCATCCCCTTGCATCGTTTATTGAGCACATCTATGTTCAGGTCATGACATTAATATTTTAGATATAATGGTGAATAAAAAGGTATTCAGGAGTGGGAGGAGGAGCTTAGATGTTGTTTGAAGAAGCAGCTACATGAAGTAAATGCAATGAAGTAAGTGCTAATAAAGATATGTATAAAGTACTATGACAGATGGAGATAAAATCTAGGGAAGGCAAGGCTTTCAGTGTGGAGGAGGGACAGAATGGATGACAATGTGTCTTGTGGTATGGGCATCCAAATTCTGGAAAATAGATGTCTCTTTTAAGTTTTTGGGTTTTTGTTTGGTTGCAGTATTTTTTTTTCTGGCCTCAATCTTTGCCCCTTATTCCCTACACCTCCCCGCCCCCTGATTGTCCTTGGTTTCCATGTTTTATACATTCTTTCTAAATGATTTAATTCATTCTCACACTTGCCCGTATCATATGCAAGCTAAGCATCTCCAGCCTCCACATCTCTATAGAGCTCTTGACTTGAAGATGCACAGTCATCAGAATTCATCTACTTGAGCACTTGGCCTCCATACCCTCTCCTAAAATCACCGGTATTTCCGTCCTTTCTGACCGTTTTCCCTTGATGGCTATGACCTCCGGTTTGTACACTATTTCTCTGCCTCCCCTCACTTCCTTTCTTTCTGCTTTCTTTCACCCACATCGCAGATTGTCTGCTTGCTGTTTAACCCAGTTCTCACCCAACATAAGCAGCAGCTAGCCTGCTGACCACTTCTCTGTTGAAAGATATCTATAGCCAGAAGTTTCTCAGCCTAGGCTCAAGGTCCAGACCCACAGTCCTGCAGCTGCTTAGCCCCAAATAATCACACAAAGGCTTATATTAATTACAAACTGTTTGGTCTATGGCTCAGGCTCATTACTAGGTAGCTCTTACAACTTAACCCATTTCTATTAATCTATGTCTTGCCATATGGCTCCATGGCTTACCTGTGTTCCATTACATCTTGCTTTCTCAATGGCAGCCGAGCATCTCCCTTGACTCTGCCCTCCTTCCCCTTTATCTGTGCTTTTGAATTCCCACCTGCTTCTAATCTGAGCTGCCATAGACCAAAAAAATTCCTTTATCTTCCAATGGTAATTCACAGTGTACATAAAGACATCTTGCATCAGATACCCTTGGCTTCCATTGTTCATTGGCTTTTTCCCAACTTACTAGCTCTTCTCCCTAAACTTTTCATTAGATCCTCATTTCTCTTAACTTTTAAGAATTTGTGCTAAGTGGGGCTAGAGAGATGGCTCAGCGGTTAAGGGCACCGTCTGCTCTTCCAGAGGATCCGGGTTCAATTCCCGGCACTCACATGGCAGCTAACAACTGTCTGTAGTTCCAGTTCCAGGCAAACACCAAGGCAAATAAATAAATAAAGTTTAAAAAAAAAAAGAATTTGTGCTAAGTAGTGGTAGCACATGCCTTTAATCCCAATACTCAGGAGGCAGAGGCAAGTGAATCTCTGTGGGTTAAGGGCCAGCCTGGTCTACAGAGTGAGTTCCAGGACAGCCAGGGCTATACAGAGAAACCTTGACTTTTAAAAAAAAAATGTAATATTCCAGTCCTCCACTTTTGAACTAATACCTATTTTAAAAATATTTATTTTATTTATTATATATACAGTGTTCTGTCTGCATATATGCCTGCAGGCCAGAAAAGGGTGCCAGGTCTTATTATAGATGGTTGTGAGCCACCATGTGCTTGGTGGGAATTGAACTCAGGACCTCTAGAAGAATAACTTGTGCTCTTAACTGCTGAGCTATCTCTCTAGTTCCCTAATACCTATTTTTGAAGATTTATTTATTTGTATTTATGTGTGTGACGATTTGCCTTCAGTGTGTATATGTGCACCACATGCATGCTTGGTACCTGCGGAGGTCAGAAGAAAATATCAGAGCCCCTGTACCTGAAATTACCAATGACTGTGGCCACTAGCTGGACTCTGGGACCTGAAACTGGGCTCTCTGCAGAAGCACCCAGTGTTTTTAACCGCTGAACCATCCATCTCTCCAGTCCCAATACTTAATTTTTATACTCATTTCTTAGAAAAAAAATCCATTTATAGGTGATTGAGAGATGGTACAGTAGTGGAGAGTATGCAGTGCTCTTGCAGAGGACCTGGGTATGGTCCAGCACCCATGTCCAGAGACTTAAAATGTCCTGGAACGCCAGCTCCAAGGGATACAGTGTCCTCTTCTTCACTCCCAGTCACCTGCATCCATATGTATATAGCCACACACAGATACACATACATAATTAAAAATAGTGATAAACAAGAGTGGTGGTGCATGCCTTTAGTCCTAGGACTTGGAAGGCAGAAACAAGTAGATCTCTGTGAGTTCAAAGCCTGATATACATAGAAAGCTCCAGACTAGCCAGGGATGCACATCAAGACACTGCCTCAAAAATAAATAAAAACAAGAAAAGTGTGGTGGCACACATCTTTAGTCCTAGAACTTAGAAGGCAAAGGTAGGTGAGAATGAGGCCAGCTTAACTACATAGTGATTTTCAGGTTACCCAGGACTGCACAGTGAGATCCCACCTAAAAGAATCATTTATGTCATTGATTCAGAAAGTCTGTGTATCCAACCTCAACCTTTCCTTCAAACTCCACCCATCTTCACTGGCCACAGTACATGGATGTCCTGATTATGCAAAACTAAAAACAGCCAAGAGCGGGGCTGGAGAGATGGCTCAGCGGTTAAGAGCACCGTCTGCTCTTCCAGAGGACCTGGGTTCGATTCCCAGCACCCACATGGCAGCTAACAACTGTCTGTAGTTCCAGTTCCAGGCAAACACCAAGGCAAAATAAATAAATAAATAAAGTTTAAAAAAAAAAAAAAAAACAGCCAAGAGCATTTTGTTGCTTTTGCAAAGGAAAGGTACCCAGTACCCACACTGGGTGGCTCATACTTCCTGTCATTCTAACTCCGGAGGATTTCTCCCCCCAGGAAGCAGAGAGAGATGAGTGCTTTTCCCAGGAAGAGAGAGAGGCTGGTGCTCATCTGCTACCCTCGCTGCCCAAATGCAAGTATATGTACATGTATGCCCACATAAAAATATATAAATAAATATGTTTAAACCCTGAGCTTGGATTTCCTGCTGCTCAAACTTTGTTCTCTTGCTCATCCCTATTTCAGCAATGGTGATGGCCACTATTCAGTGTTCATTGAATAGGAGTTGCCCTCTGGGTATGACTACGAGGGCATTTCCACAGCTGTTTCAGGAAGCGAAAAGACTCGTGGACTGCTATCCTTGACTGGAAAATGAAGAGAGAAAACTTAGCTCAAGAAACCCCATTTTTCATCTTAGTAGCTATTTTATAAAAAGGTAGAATAAAGTTTATTTTCTCATTTCTGGTGGGGGGTGGGTGCTGCCCAGGTCTAGGAGAAGAATAGTCATACCTGATCAGTCCTGGGGAAAGAACATGTCCTAAAAGAATAGACCTAGCAAGGGGGCCTCCCCAGTCTGAGAGAAGAATAGCTTCCTACCTGCCCAGCTCTGGGAGATTAGCCAAAACATCTGCCCAGTTCTGGGAGAGGAATAGATTCTTGCTTGCTCAGTTCTGTGGAAAATCAGCCACCAGAGGTAGAGCCCAGGTGGGATCCATCCAGGTGGGGTGCAAAGATACTCTGGGGCACAAAGACCCTAAACACGAGCCAATCTGTACACATCAGCACCCTGTCTCCAAGCAACCAACTTTATTGTAACTTTTGCCTATAAAAGACCCCTTGTAACCAAAGACAGCAGCTACTTCTTGCTCTGTTGTCACAGAGGCTTGGAGCATGCTCCCCGCCTGGCTTGTATTGTGCGGCCAATAAGCCTTACTGTTGCATTCTGGACATCCCTGTCTCTGGTGGTCTCTCTGGGGCTCAAGCTTTGGACATAACAGAGAGGAAAAAAAGGAGAAAGCAAAACATTCTTATAGCGTTGCTTCCTGACTACGGACACAATATGACCAGCTACCTCATGCCGCTGTCACCAGGCTATAGCCACTCTTGTCACCATATCTTTTCTACTATGATGGACAGTACCCTCATACTGCGAACTAAAAGACATACTTCCTCTCTTAGATTGCTTTTGTTGGGCATTCTGTCACAGCAACGAGCAATCTAATACAGTCATGGCATTTCCATTCATCTTGTTACTCAGACCAGAAATTTTGGGGAACTACCAGTCCTTTCATTTTCATAATATCTTCATTGAATCCTTTACTACATTTTACCAGTCATGCCTCGACTCCCAATCTGATTAATCAATCCACATTCCCTTAGCCATGTGTCTCACCTGAGCCATCATCATGCAGCTTGATTCCTTATTTTGAAAATAAGTATGTGTGCGCACATGTGTGTGAAGATGAGTGCGCCGACCTGTGTAGGCATGTGTAAAGCCAGACTGTCTTCTTTAATTTCTCTTCACATTTTTTTGAGACAGCCTCTCTCACTGAACCTGAAGCTTGCCATTTCTTTTGGCTGGCCAGAGGGTTCTCAGTATTTTCCTGTCTCCCGCCAGGCCTCAGATCTGGGGTTACAGCCATAAATCACTGTGCACCTGCTTTGTATGTGGGTTCTGGGATTCTAAAGGCTTTGTGCTTTTACAGCAGACTCTTTACCCATTGAGCCAGCTCCAAGCTTCCAGCTCCCAGTTTTCTAACTAACAACCTGCCTCTACTCTTCATCCAGTCTAGAGTACAAAAGGAGATGTTATTCCTCTGTTCAAAATTTCCTAATGATTTGCCTCACACTTTGTCTCAGCTTCCAACTTCTATGATAAAACACCATGACCAAAAACAACTTGGGGAGGCAAGTGTTTATTTTTGCTTATGGTTGTAGTCTGTCACAGAGATGTCAATGCAGGGATACTGCTTCCTGGCTTGTTCTCCAAGGTTTGCTCAGTCTGCTTTCTTATACCACCCTAGACCACCTGCATGGGCATATCACTGTTCCTGGTGGGCTGGGATATCCTACAGCCATCATTATTTTCTTCGTTGGAATTCACTCTTCTCAAATGATCCAAGACTATATCAATATTTAAAAATCAATAGAACAAAACTAGCTAGCATACACTTCAAAGTTCTTTCCATGACCTCAAGGCCCGCATGACCCAGCCTCTTGCTGTGTTATGAGTTTCTCGCCTCTATTCTCCCCTTTCTTTTCCTTGGGCTTCAGGTACCATAGTTTCATTGGTTCTGAGCCACATGCCAGGCTCATTGCTGCCTCTGGACCTCTGCACTGATGCTTCACTCTGATGGAAAGACCTTTTCTCCTAATATCCACACCTCATTCAGGTCTCTGCTGACACATCACCTTCTCTTGGGGGAACTGGTCTATCTATAAGAATTATTCCAGTTTAGGGGCTGGAGAGATGGCTCAGCGGTTAAGAGCATCGTCTGCTCTTCCAGAGGACCCGGGTTCGATTCCCAGCACCCACATGGCAGCTAACAACTGTCTGTAGTTCCAGTTCCAGGCAAACACCAAGGCAAATAAATAAATAAATAATAAATAAATAAAGTTTTTAAAAAAAAAAAAAAAAAAAAGAATTATTCCAGTTTCTAGGCTTTTACTTTGCTCTATTTTGTTTTGTTCTTGAGATAAGATGTTGTTATTTAGTCTAGATTAGCCAAGAACTTGCCAAGTCACCCAGTCTGGCTTTGAACACATACATGGTCCTCCTGTCTTACAGCCCAGCATGTTCTGCTCTATTTTGCCAAGTTTATAACGATATAGGCATTACCTCATATATGCACTTACTTATTGGATATATGATGTGACTGCTAGAACTGAGATGCACACTAGTCAAGTTTTGATTAGTTTACCTCTCAAAAACCTCTTTATCTTCTCTCCATCCCCACAATCTCCACCTCAGTTTGGTTGTGACCTCTTGCTTGGACTACATTGGTATTCTTCCTCCTGCCCTTACTACTACAATGTGACAGCGTTCTGGTTGATGTCTGTTTATATCTGTTCTCTACATAAAACCATTTTGTGTGGGACCATGTCTTTGCATATTAGACAAAAAAGCCTCTTCCCACAGCATGCAGACCATCTCCAACCACATTTCCCACCCTTTCTTCCCACTGTTCTCCCAGGAGTGCCCAAGGCTTGAACCATTTGTGTTTCTTGCTTCTATCCTGGGACATGTTCCTGCTTCTACTTGGTGCCTTTTCCTGGCTCCCAGAAGAATAAATATTTTCTCCTCTGGTGATGCTTTTATTGGATTTTTCATAATGTACTTAATTTTTTTAGGGGAGAGGTTACAAAGATATGAATTCCTGAAGAGGAGGAAGGCTATATCTTATTCACAGAACAGCTCTTCTCACATAGTAAGTGGAGATAGAAATATGGTATAGAGTGTTCAAAGAATAAGGAGTTATACCTATGGATACTATGAGACACAAATGCACAAAAGCTTGACACGATGGGGGAAATAGAGAAATCCAGTGTCTCTGCAGCTTGATAAACACAAGAAAATAACAGATGATGACTGGATGGACTTGGATGAAATCACAGGAGTCTTGTTGGAAGATTTTTAGGTAAGATAATACCAAGATAAAAATTCCTTTGAAATGTCATTAGCAGAAAACTAGTCACAAGCAGGGACAGAGCTATGACTCCAAAGTTAAGAGCACTGTTTTCTCTTCCAGATGACCTGGGTTGGGTTTCCAGCACCTATGATGACTCACAACCATCTGCAACCCTTTCCAGGGAACCTGGTGCCCTCTTCTGCCCTGTGTGGTCACCAGGCATACAGTATGCACATGTACACAGACATACAGGCAAAACACACACATGCCCACACATGTTTTCTTTAATGTCATGGCTTTGGTGCAATGGTGTACATCTTTAATACCGACACTCAGTAAATAAAAGCAAGAGGAAGATCAGGTGTTCAAGGTCATCTTCAGCTACCTGTCCAACTGAGACTGTCTCAAATAAACAAAACAAACAGATGGTCATGATGAGCTGGGTTTGGTGACTCATGTCTAGCAATCTTAGATGGGAGGCTGAGATGAGAGAGTTGCTGTGAGTTTGAGGCATGTTTTACATAGCAAGTTCCAGGTCAGTCACTCAAGGTCTTGTCTCAAAACACACTGAACACAGGGCCAACAAGAGGCTCAGCGCATATAGGCATTTGCCAAGAAGCCTGACCATCTGACTTTGGTGCCTAGAATTTATATGGTAGAAAGAGAACCAACTGCACAAAGTTGATTTCTGACCTACACACACACACACACACCTCATAACACACATCCCTCAAATAAAAAAATGAATAATAAGTAAATGTAAAATTGAGCACGTACCAAATCACAATGGCTAATATGTAAAAAAATATTAAAAAGAATATGAGCATGGATGGAGAGCCCAGAAGAGCGTTAGTAGGCCCAGTAAGAGGTCAAGGTGGGCTAGCTGGGGATAGCAAGAAGCAAATGGATTCAAAATCACTATACAGATAAAAGGATAAGACAGAGTAAATAAGGGTGAGGGAGATGACGGGGTGGGGGGGGAATCATTTACTGAAATGGATTTGTCAGTGAGGCTCAAAAGAGTAACAACTAGAGTTGAGACTTTGGATGCTCAAACACGGGACGTATAGTGTAAAGAAGCATATGAGAAAGACATTGAATACAGGAATACAGATTTCAGAAGAGATGTCTATGCTGGAGAAATAATTGTCTGTAAAACCCTCAGAGTTGACAAGAAAGCCCAGGGTCTTTAAAAAGTGGAGTTTGTCTGATGTGGAGAGTTGGGTTGAAGATAATCAGACCATGAAACTGAAAGGCCACCAGACTTTGAAATGCCCCAGGATGACAGAAGATCGGGGGGAAGGCTAGACACTAGATGCTTGAAGATTCTCAGTGCTTGGAGGAAAGAAGTTAATAGTTTGAAAGATAGTTACACTGAGAAGAAGATGAGCTGAGATTTCCACAGAAACAGAGGAAGCACTGAGGAGGGAAACTCTAAATTTCTTCCTTAACTATATCCTCAGTTTCAGAAAAGGAGGCTCCCAAGAGTATCTTTGTGTTTTGCAAATTAAATAGACAAAAAAAAAAAGTCTACTCTTATTTTTTTCAAAGAAAGTCAATCTCATGTAGGTTTAAACAAGGCAGGAAATGTGGCAGAGAGCCAATGTGGTGAAAGTGTGGTATGAGTGAGAGAAAAATAACAGTAAAAGTGTTTGAGCTGGCCACGTGGCACACAGCTTTAATCCCAGCCCTCTGGAGGCAGAGAGAGGTGGCCTCTGAGTTCCAGAGCAGTCAGGTCTACAGAGAATTGTGTCAGGAAACCCAGAGAATGAATAAACACACACACACACACACACACACACACACACACACACACACACACACACACATTTGTTTGAGTGATTAGCATCTGTGTGACTAGAGGTTAGACCAATACAGAGGGAGAGGGAGGAAACAGCTAGTTAGTGAGTCCCGTTAGCTGGCTACCAAGTTAACTGATAACTCCTACTTAAGGATCAGAGTAAAAGCCCTGAGAATTGAGGCTTAAGGGAGTTTTTTGGCAGGAAGTGCACAGAGAAAGTAGTTCATCCCAGCACCACAGAGAGGGCGCATGACACTGTCCTCAAGACCCTCCTCAAGCTCCTGACTGATATCCTTTACAATCTGTAATCACAAGTGTCCTGCTTCCTCAGTTCTGTGCATCACTCTTGCAGGTTACTGAACCTGATTCCCTCACAGGAACCTTTGGGCTCAGTAAACTAGTTCTCGTTTGCATTCAGTCTTCTAGGATTTAAGAGACTGGTGTCACCCACAAGGCTGGAGGTAGAGGCAAGCCCTTGCTCACTGTAACTGATTTTGTAGGGAGCCTTTGGCTCAGAGTGTTAAGTCTTTCATGGGAAGGCTAGGATCAGAGGTAAGCAGGTGTAGATGTTCTGACTGGCATATACGAGGCCTAAGTTTGAGCCTTGACATGTCAGGTAGGTGGACTGTATTTTAAGGGGACAACAGGGCTGTGGATATAGCCCAGTGATAGATTACTAGTCCTGGGTTCATCTCTCATCATCGGGGCAGGGACAGCACATAAAGATGTCAGCTCAGATTAATAGGGGCCACCATGGGGAACGGGTATCCTGGGAAATGAGGCCAGCACAGAGAAAAGCCAAGCAGAAAGAGAAAGATAAAAATAGAGAGAAAGAGAAAGAAGCCGGCAGAGAGTCACAAAAAAGATGGAGAATTGGGAGATGATGGTGTAATCTGAGCCCTTAGAGACAGCCATCACACAAACTCTTGGATTCTTTAGTTAGAAGACGCAATCAATGGCTTTCTTTGCTGAAGCTTATTTAAGCTAGGAGTCTGTATTGATAGAATTTTGATGAATTCACTTGGTTTTCTGGTTCTAGCAGATTTTGATGCGACAATAAAAAAAAAAAAAAAAAAAAAAGCTTTTGTGGGGAAGAATGTGAATCAGCAGTAAGTTCACTGATTTTTAAAATGTTACAAATTCCGAACATTTAACTAAATAAAATGCAGCCATTTGCTATTTGGAACTAACTCTGAAAGTAGTCAAAAGAAAACCCCAAATCTCTCTTTTCATTTCTCGAGACAGGGTTTCTCTATGTAGTCCTAGAACTCACCGTGTAGACCAGGCTGGTCTCAAACTCAGAGGTCAGCCTGCCTCTGTCTCCCAAATGCTGGGATTAAGAGCAAAATGTCTTTCAAAACAAGAAAGAAAAGAAAAAGAGAAGTTTGCATTCTTGGTCATGACACCTTACAGTACAATATCTTAGCCGGTAGGATAATGTTTATTTTAATTTAATTTTTATTTATGTGTATTTTAATTTTTATTTGTGTGTATATGATGTGGGGGTGTGCACATGACATGCCTGTGGTTGTCAGAGGGCAACCTTGTAGAGTCAATTTTTTCTCCTTCCACGTTTATGTGGATCCCAGGGATTGAACTCAGGTCATTAGATTTGCTCAGCATGCACTTTTCTGGCCCTCGGGATAATGTTTCTAACCCTAATAACATTTCCTATTTTTATAACTGACCTCAACATTCTCTCAAACTTAATGCCGCCTTTGGCTTCCTCCCTCACTAAGTAGCTAGGATGCTATTAACGATGCTTCTGCTTTAATTTCCTGTAAGATTAAAGAACTAGGCTTTATTTTGATATATTTTAATATGTCCAGCATGTATGTTTTTTAAATTAAAAACTAAATATTACCACATTTGAAGGCAAGCATTGTGAGCCTGGCATGGTGTAATATGTTTATAACTCCTGCACTTGAGAGTGAAGACAGCAAGATGACACTCAGTACAGGAGACCCTGTCCCCTACACACACACACACACACACACACACACACACACACACCCCAAAACATTAACAAAAACAAACTCTTAAAAACACCTTTGGCCACTGTTAACTCTGCTGCTTTCGGAATGGGCTCTGTTTCCCAGGCCAGCTCACTTCCACAAACTCCCCACCATGTTCATCTCTGACATAGCTGTTTGGAAGAGCTTCCAAACCTTGCTTCCACCTCCAGCTTCCTGTGGGATTTCAGGAGTACCGTCTTTGGCTGAAATGGTCTCTGCTGAGTCTTACATAACATAGAGGGTCACAACAACTATCTGACTCTTCCCCATCCCTTCTGGGGAGATTTCTTACTTTGAAGCCTCCTTGAGCCTGAACCTTACTGAGTCTTTGGCGGGGAGAGTGTAGTGAAGGAGGGTGGATTTGGAAGTGGTGGGGAGTAAGTAGGGCCTGGTGGTGATGAGTGATGGGGCTCACAGAAAGGATTCTTGTGGAAAGGATGGCATGGGGGGGGAGTGTGAGTAAAGGAAGCTGCTGGCTGATGTGTAAAATGATTGTGTCACACCACAAAACACCCAAACCTCGGTGCTTAAAAATAGCCAGTGTATCAGAACACTGGCATGTAGAAATGCTGACGTGCAAGCATTGACTGCATCCCTGACCTGCAGGCAGAGTGGCCTCTGAGACACATCTTCCCAACAAGAGATTCTGCTTTCTGAAATATCCTTGGCTCTGGCTCTGAGCTAGGAGGGAAAGCCATTTGCCTCGCTCACTTTGCACCCTGCAGCCAGATTACCATTACAGACTCCCTCACGGCTGATGGCTGTTCTATGCTGGGTACACATTTGTGGTGTTTAACCTCCTCAGTAGTCATTCATAGTGGATTTCATCATCACCCACATTCTGAAGATTAGAGCAATGCTCAGGGGAAAGAAATCTTGAAAAGGAAACAGCAGAACCATCTAGTGACTAGACTCTAGTGAGAGTATTTCATCCTGGAACCAACTTTGTGCCCAGTCTTATGTTAGTATCGGGCATTCCACTCAAAGCTTAAGCATAATAGGAGACTGAGTGAGAGTCATGAATCTGAGGCCCGTCTGAGCTACATAGTAAGATTCTACCTCCAAAAAACCCAACCAACCCAAGCCATGAGTAGTCAGTAAAATCTAGGCGTTTCTTATTTTAGGTCTTTACCCTCACCTGCCAAGCAGACATTATTTCTTACCAGTTGACTTTCATACATCTGATTCCCAGGGCAAATGGAAGTATTCGCTTATCATTGATATACCCGTATCTTGTATTTTACACCTTTGTTTACATAAGAATACTTTTTCTGTCTCATTTTAGAAAACAATGGAAATATTTAAATCATTGCTTCATTCAATTATCGTCATGATTTTTATTATATTAAGGGGGCCCAGGTATGGCTCAGTGGGTAAGGAGACTTGTCTAAGCCTGGAGAATTGAACCCATGTACTCTCACACTTTCTCAGCTCCCTACATGCACAAATAATGAATGAAACCCTTAAAGGTGTTTATTGTTTTAAGTACCATTGATTTTCATTCTCATATAGATATTGTTCTTAAATTATTTCTTGTTCTGAAATATGTATAAAGGTTCAGGGCTTTTGAATTGTATTTTTTTTTACAGATTCATAAGTATAAATCTTACAGAAGTAGAATTCAAATAAGAAAAGAAATCCTGTCCAAAGTTAGTCTTCTTTTCCTTATTGTGAGACAAAGACTGTGTGTAGTCCAGACTGACCTCAAATTTATGATTTTCTTACCTTGATCTCTCAAGCATTGAAATTATAGTGTAGTCAGCACAGGAGGCCTTTACGATTTCCAGACTACCTAAATTAAAAAAAGAGAAATGGTTAGGCATAAATTTGACAAAGAATTCTCTCTCTCCGTTCCCTTTCCTCTTTGGAATTATATGTGTCTCTACTCCTAACAGACAGGCATGAGCTATCTGCTGGAATATGTTATGGAGTGAGTCCATAGGTTTAATGTAAAGAAGACAGACTTGGTGGCCTGTACCTGTACTACAAGCTTCTGAGGATACTGGGGTAGGAAGACCATTTCAGCCTAGAAGTTTAAAATAAGCCTGGATAGCACAGACCCATTTTGCCTCAACAGACAAACAAAATCACTGAGAGAATGATGTTTCCTTGAATGGGTAGTTGATCTGTTACTTTACATGTTGTAATGGTTACTTTACTTATAGCTGGGATAAAATTGAAAAACCTTTGTTCTTCATACATGAGAATAATGCAAAAGGCAAACTAAACATATATATGAGATACAGCTATACCTATCCTTCTAAACATATCTCAGAGGACTTACATCCAGAGTATATAAAGAATTTTTATAGCTCCACAGCCTGAGTTTTTAGAAAGGCAAAAGCCTTGAGCAAAAAAATTCACCAAAGAAGATATTCAAATGGAAAAATAAATATATTTAAAAATACTTAACATTATTAGCTGCTAGGAAAATGCAAATGAAACCACAACTAGATAGCCACATGCATTTTATGGTTAAAAAGTGGTTAACATCTAAAGTAATGAATCCCACCAAGTCCTGGAGAGATGAAGCAATGGGAGTACATAGCCAGCAGAATTGATGTTGTCACCGTGGGAAGGGTCTGATTGTTTAACATAAAATTAAACTTACATTTACATATGACCTAGAAATTCCATTTCTGAGTCTTTGCCTTAGAGGTAGAGATTTGCACACACACAAGAACAGATGAATGTCTATGGAGGGTCTACGAATAAGAAAAAGGAAATGGAAGCAGCCCAAGTGCACTCTCTGCAGGTGAATGAATAAACAAACCATGATACTAAATATCATGGAACACTATTGAGCAACAAAGAGGACCACATTGCTGAGATATTTGACAATGTGAATGAATAACAAAGACACTATGCTGAATGAAAGAAACCAGATACAAAGCATCATACTATATAGTTTTATTTGAAATTTATTTCAGTAGTTCACTTCAGTAAGACTAATACGTCATCATTTCCAATGTATTTTTAATGAATATATTTCACAAATACATGGAAAAGCTATGCAATACTGTGTTAGATGCAAGTCTGGGTTACATCCCTTTGTACCTAGACCTTTCTTCTTGCTTTTATTTACTGTGATCTCTTTATATGAGTTTTGTTGTCAAGTTTGATAGACCTTATTCTTGGCTCCTGCTTGTTCTTTTTTTTTTTCTTTTTGTTTTATATTTTTAAGACAGTTTCTCTGTAGCCCTGGCTGTCCTGGAACTTGTTCTGTAGACCAGGCTGGCCTGAAACTCACAGAGATCCATCTGCCTCCACCTCCCAAGTGTTGAGATAAACGGTGTGCACTACCACCACCACCAAAGACTGGTTTGTCTTTCTTAACTGTGGCCATCACCATGTCACTCACCACCGGGAAGAAGTCTGTCCAGTCATCCCTTGATTCCCTTCACGGAGATTGTAAGCACATTTTTGGCTCCTGTATTGTTGACACAGTTATTCAAGATCCTATGAGAGACCCAAGAAACTTAGAATTTTGCTCCAGGGGATGGACCACATTCTCACTTCAACATTTTGGGCACCCAGAAAGAGTTGGAAGGGTACCTGTAGTATCACAAATGAGACTCAGAACCAAATATCAGGGGAAGGCTGAAATATCAGAGAGAGGAAGCACCACAGTCAGTTCTCACCCTGCTGTCTTACAACTTCCTCAGCCTCGCTCCTAGTCACTCTGGGTTTCTACAAGCCCTTGTACATCCAGGTTAGGATTAAAGGCATGTAGCCTTGAACTCACAGAAACAGAACAAGTTCTGTCTCTGGAGTTGTGGGATTAAAGGTGAAGGTCACCACTCCGCTTTCCCTGTGCTGTGATTTAAAGGTGTGTGTGACTGACTCAGCTGTTTATCTTTGTATTCAAGGTTTAAGAATTTCCTGAGCTGTCTGCCTAGGATTTGACTGTGTGCTTTTTCCCCAATATTCAGGTTTTATTAAATGTGTAATATATATCCACAGGTACCAATTTCATTTTTTGATGAGAGAAATCAGGATAAGAACTGCCTGAAGACTGACTGCAAACTCTTGGAAGTGAATGCTACATACCATGATGGTGGTGCATAATTTGTTGAAGGTCAAAATTGAAATGTTTGTTCACATCTTATTATCTAGCCAGATTACTTGTAAGTATATTGCAATGTTTATTAAACTCCTGCTAAAGACCCACTATGAACAAGCCATTAAAGGACAATAAGTCATGATGTCAAAGGTAATGAGGCCCAGGCTTCTTACTCAAAGACTTGACTTATTTTCTATAGAATTTTGTGGACTAGACAGATGATTTAGCTGGTGAACGCACTTTGACACGAAGCCTAATGACCTGAGTTTTACTCCTAGGACCCACACAGTGGAAGCAGAGAACTAACTCCCTGAAGGTCATCCTCTGACTGCCCTACCCTTGACATGGCACAAACACACCCACATATGAGTGAAAAACTTTACAATTTTGATTTTTTTAGGGGGAGCAATAGGCTCCATTAAAGCTGAATCTGCTGCTAGGTAGTCAAAAGTTCTTTCTTTTTTTAATTAATTTTTCACTTGTTTTACACAGAGTTTATTAATAAAATAGAGTAGAAAATATAAGTTTTACAAAATCTTTATTTCAGTTTACTTTTAAAATTGTATTTATAAGATAGGCTTTTAATCCCAGCATTTAGGAGGCAAAGGCAGGTAGATCTCTGTGAGTTCAAGGTTAGCCTGATCTACAAATCGAGTTTCAGGACAGCCAGGGGAGTTACACAGAGAGATTCAAACTCTAAAATAAGATAAAAATAAAAAATGTACTTATTACTGGTCTGTGTGTGCTGTGGGAGTCTGCTGTCTCCTTTGGCTGTGGGTTCCAGGAATTTAACATAGGTCAGCATGCTTGCCTGGAAAGACCCCCCCTTCCCCCATGAGCCATCTTGTCAGTCCTGTTAGCTTATACAGTGGGTCAGGCTGTAAACATTTATTTACAACCAAGGAATGTGCTTGAGCATACACACATATGCACATGAGTACACACACACACACACACACACACACACACACACACACACTCTGAAGATTCACTGCTGTGTAAGAAGCCTGTACAAGAAAATAGATACATATATAACAGCAGTGTGTTTGAAGAGTGGACTTTTGGAAATAACCCAAACACTCATGAATATGGAAGTAGGAAAATAATCTGCTCTGTTTGTGGTAGAATTCTCTACATTTAAAATGAAAAAACTAAAGCTATATGTATTGGGTCAGATGATTGTCACAAAACAAAAGCAAGTCAAAGAACCATAATATTAATAGGATAAAGTTTCAAACGATTTGAAAAAAAAATTATAATGTAATATCTATGTCCTGTTCCTAGACATAGTATGATGTGTGGAGGGGAAACTGATAAACACAGGACAGAACAGCAATGGACGAGTCAAGCAAGGCTGGTCGGTGGGCATTAATGCGATTCATTTCATATGTGTGTGGTTTGGGTATTTACACCTTAGCCTTCATGGTAGCTTTATAAAAGTAAATGGAATAGAAATGACTGTAGATCAGGAACCCAAGACAGCAGGATATTTTTTGAAGATGTATTTATCCTCACTTTATGTGTATGAGTTTTTGCCCGTGTGTATGTATGAGCGCTCCCAGAGGCCAGCTGGGGCAATGGATACCCTAGAACTGGAATTGCAGACAGTTGTGAATCTCCATGTAAGTTCCAGGAACTAACCCCTGGTTCTATGGGAAAGCCATTCCTAACTGCTGAACCATCTCTCCGGGCCCCATGATTCATTAAGGTCCTATCTGCAGACTCAGCAATTCCTTATATCCATGGCAGGAGTTCCCGTCCAGCACACACAACCTTAGCTGCTTGTCTCACACACTCATGCCTAAGCTTGGGAAGGCTCTTATTCAATGACTGAATTATATAAATACCAACAGAAGCTTGCTCAAAAAGCATTGGTTTTGAAATGCTGAAATGCTAGAAGTAGGGAGTAGAGGCATATCACTAAAGAATGACTTTGGTGGATTACAGTTAAGAGCAAAGGACGGAGGCTGGTTCCCTCCCAGCTCCAGCCATTGATTCACTCAGTCTTTGGTTAAATGTTGTCTGTCACCTTTTACTACTTAGATCTCTACTCCTTGTAAGCTTAGTGTGTAGTACTCAAGACTGCTCATATTCGGCTCCCACAGAACGCTTTTCAAAAATGAGGCCCATTCAAAGTCAATCCAAACCTAACTTTGCCTTAGTTTTCAATACAAACTCCAATCTCTGCGCCCACAGTTCCTCAGAGATTTGATTCTCATTTAAATACTGTTGGCTATTAAAAGGAGATCGAGCTCTTTTTAAATTTTGATAACTTTGAAACTCATTAACATCTAAATGACATTTGTTGTTAAAAAGTAAAACCATGTCTACTGCGAAGTGAAAGTCTATAGTCCAGTTCTTTCTCCATCTGTTCTGGCTGGTGGAGCATCGTTACAGGATGCCTTAGGAAAATCTTATGTGGTCTAGTTATTACGGGATGGAAAAGGAGAAGAACCCTGTGACAGAACTCAGAAAAATCGGGAAAGCTGCACTAGGAGGCCACACATCCCGGGTGGGTTCCTGACCTTGGCCCTGATGTTGGAGTGGCTGCGCTGTTTCAGTGAGGATCCGACCTGACAAAGTCCTGGAGGCTTCTGGCGACCCGATGGCTAGCAGGCTCTACAGGTCCCTTTAAGGCGCCCTACGCGCGGAAAAAGGGGAGCGCAGAGGGCGGGAGCAGAGTTCGCGATCGCACGCCACGTGACCCAGCTGCCCACTGGGCCAGAGAGTTTGACAGAAGTTTGAATCGGACTCGGAGGCTTTCTGCAGCCGGCGGGGCAGTGCGGTGGACACAGCCTCGGAGAGCGCGAGCAGCAGCGTCCCCACGACCCAGTCCCCCAGCCAGCCTGGAGCCCGGCCTGCCCACGGCCGCGAGCCCACCGTCCCCAGCGCCCCCGAGCGCCCCGCAGCCTCCCAGCCAGGGAGCCGAAGCCCCACACTGCGCCCCACCGTGCCAGCATGTCCTCGACGGAGAGCCCCAGCCGCACGTCGGACAAGTCTCCGCGCCCTCAGGTACGTCCCAAGCGCCCGATCCCTGGACTCTCACCAGCCCCCTGTCCACCTGGATGTCCTGCCTGAGTCCGATCCCGCTTTCCCTGCCCCCCAGTGTGAGCAAAGGGGGACCCACGCCCCCACCCCACCACCGCTCGCGCCTCCTTGACCATCTGCTGGTTCTGTTTTGGCAGGTGGATCGCCTGCTCGTGGGGCTGCGCTGGCGGCGCCTGGAGGAGCCGCTGGGCTTCATCAAAGTCCTCCAGTGGGTGAGTCGGCCCTAGCCCCGGGCTATTTCGGGAGCCTGGATTGTGACGCTGACCCGAAGCAATGTGGCCCCGGAGGAGGTTGGGGAGAAGCAGCGAGCCCAGCTACTGCGGAAGGGTGGGGGATGGCAACAGGTGGGCGGGGGAGGGGAGGACCAGGGCTGCTTCTCCCAGCAGTCGTCGGGTGGAAGGAGGGAGAGGAGCCAGGCCTGCGGAGTCCTGGATTCGGACCTTCTATGTGCAAGGCGCCTTTGCCCAGAGCGCTCACATTTCACTCGGGCGAGAGGACCCGAGTGTAACCTTTCCAGAACTCTGATCCTGCACATACCACTCTTCAGTGGCGGGAGGGGTGAGGAGGACGGGGGTGGGGGGTAAGGTCCGCTTTGCAGTGAGAGCGAAGCCACGAAGGGCACTGGACACTGGAAAGAAGGAAGAGGGTTACTGCCCAGGACTTAGATGATCCTGGGGATGGACTCCCAGCTGAGGTCACTGGAGTAATTTGGGTACCTGTAACTGAGTAAAGAAATGGATGAATGAATGAACAGTTTCCCAGTCCTACGATTAAATAAAAACAATTAAGACAGAAGAAAAATCACAGCGTGACTAAAATGCAGCAGCTAGAATAAGAAAACACAGAGCTGGGAAGATGAGGTGGTAGGTTACAGGCCTGCCTCTACCTTTCTCAGCTCCGTGACCTTGGGCAAGTCACTTCTTTGGACATCGGTTTCCAACATTAGTCAAACTTGGATCAAACCTGTCAGCATGACAGACTATATAGCTTGATGTTAAATTTACCCTGTGACCTTGAAACATCCATCTGTCCAGGTTCTCAGTTTTCCCTGCTTTGGTTTAGTAGCAATATTGTCTTGCTTCACAGGTACTTTCAGACATTGGCAAGCCCTCTGATCTTAGACTCAATGCCCAAGATCGTCATAAATTAGAAACATGGACAGGTGCCATCAGTTTTTCAAATCATAAAGACTTGGGGAACATTTTGTGCATTCTTGCAGAAGGGATTTTGCTAAACAATTCATATACCAAAGCTATATGAAGTTATTTTTTTTCCCTTGATTTTTCTAGACAAGGTTTCTCTGTGTAGCTTCGGCTGTCCTGGAACTCCCTCTGTAGACACACACTCAGAAATTCTTCTGTCTCTGCCTCCCTAGTGCTGGCTTTTAAGGCATGCTAGCTTATATGAAGTTTTAAGTGTGCCTGAAGCAGTAGACTCACCTAGGGAACAACTTACCATTAATATCTAGGAGAAGTGAGTTTTGAGAGGCTTTGAATTCACCAGAGATAGGAATTAGCACGATGTCCCCCAAATCCTAAATAATTGTGGTTTGGATGAAAATCATCAAATTTGGAGTTTAGGGATAATGGTGCATTTGGGATTATCTCTGGATATCTGAGACCCTAACTGGCTGCACACCAGCCTGGGAGTCCCAAGTGTAAATAAACTCTGGGACTTTCCACTTTCTCTGCTGCCTCAGGAGTGGGACGGATGTTGACTGAACTCTCTTGCCTCTTGTCCTTTCTTGTTCTGTCTTGAGCACCAGAGGAGACCGAACAGGAAAAATAAGGCTTCAAAGAAACTGGCATTCAGAAGTAAGGGGTCATTGTGAGCCACCAAGAGGAATGGGACATAAGTGCTGTCTAATCTAGACAAGTAGGTCTGATAGAGAGCTGAGACAGACTGTCAAGGGATGGAAACCATGAAGAAAGACCATGCACATCTTTTCCCTGGGGAAGATTCTGAAAAGCTTCCCTCTCTAATCCTGCCACCTTTCCCAGTACCACTTCCTACATCATCCCTGCACAGCGGTCCATTCTTCTTTAACCCTAAGTCTTAGGTTCTCGACCATCCTGATGCTACATCCTCTTGATGGGGTTCCTCATGCTTTGGGGACCACAAACATAAAATCCTTTTGCTGCTACTTCATAACTAATTTTGCTGTAAATATCTGATATGCGACCCCTTCCCCAGGGACTCTTGACTCACAAGTTGAGAACTCCTGCCCTAAGAATTAAGATCTCTCTAACTTTTATAATCTTCGCCTTTATAAAGAGAATTAATTGTACAGGGACCTTCTTCCGCTCATACTGCTAAATCAGGTCTCTGGGGAAAGACTTGGAACTGGCCTTCATTCACAGGGTAGCATCATAGCAGCCTTGATTTGCCTTCAATGCTCTCCCAGGTAGCCTTAAACTCAGGGGGTTAGTTTGGTTTGTTTGAATCTTTGCAGGTGAACAGAAAAGTACACAGGAACCAGTGCAAGAAATACTTCTTACTGGAGGAGAAACAGAAAGTACAGATCTTGTAGTTATTATAATAGTAATTGAAATTTTTTATTATCACTCAAAGGCACAGGTTTTACTGAAATCCTTGTGAGAAGAAAGTGATGTAATTATTTTGCGAGTCAGGACTTTGAGTGTCTTTAAAATTTAGAAATTAAGTTGCTGGTACTGACACACACTTTTAATCCTGGCAGTTAGGAGACAGAGATAGGCAGATCCATTCATCCATCCATCCATCCACTCATCCACCCACCCATCCATCCACTCATCCATTCATTTAGTCATCTAGCAATTCATTCATCCATTTATCTACCCACCCATCCACGCATCCACCCATCCACTTATCCATCCACCCACCCATTTATCCACCTACCCACCCATCCATCCATCCATCCACCGATCCATCCATCCATCTATCCACCCTTCCATTCATTTATTCATGTATCCATTCATTCATCCATCTATCTACCCACCCATCCACTCATCTACCCATCCACCTATCTATCCATACACCCATTCATCCACCCACCCACCCATCCATCCACCCACCATTCATCCATTCATCTACCTATCCACCCGCCCACCCATTCATTCATTCATCCTTCCATCCACCTATCTACCCACTCACCCATCCACCCATCTATCCATCTATCTTTTTTTTTTGAGACAATATCTTTCTACATATCTCTGGTTGTCCTAGAACTCACAGGACTAGGTTGTTCTCTAATTCTCTGTGATCTGCCTGCTTCTACCTCCAGAGTACAGGCAAATAACTCTGAAGCAGGTTTTTGTTTAACTTTTATAATATTGTGTGTGTGTGTGTGTGTGTGTGTGTGTGTGTGGAGAGAGAGAGAGAGAGAGAGAGAGAGAGAGAGAGAGAGAGAGAGAGAGAGAGAGGTGCAAATGCCTGGCATCCATGTGGAGGTCAAAACAGTTTGTTTTCCCTTTTCATTTTTGCATAGATTTGGGGATGGAACTCCAAATCACCAGGCTAACATGGCCAGCACCTTTAAGCCATCTCCCTGACTAGCTTTAGAAGAAAAGAAAGGGGGAAAGACTTGGATTGGATGGACTTTGACTTAAATTCATTCTCCTCTGTTTTCACCCCTCAAAGCTTGGGTTAATGATGAAATCTTTATGGGCTCATTTTTCTCATCTGAGGCTAAACCATGACATCTAGATTTACTGGGAGAACTATGGGAGATAATGTATACAGTGCATGGAACATTCTTGAAGACCACAGTGAGCACATTCCATAAATGTGTGTTCCCTTCCATCCTGTCTTCCCTGACTTCCTCCCCTATGCAGACTGTCCTACTGGTTGCCATCTTTTGCAGACTGTCCCACTGGTTGACATCTTTTGGTGAGATTACTCAAATACCATTGCCAACCCTTCAGTTTGAATGTAAGGTACTAAAGAATCCAGGTGACTCAGTCCTATGAGATTCCATTTTCTTACAAATAATAGATCTAATATTAACTTTATCCAAGTATGCCCTCCTGATGAGGGCTGATGATTTGGGAGTGAAAGAAGGGGGTTTGGTGTCTACAACACAAAGAAGCTCTTTCATTGGTGAAATTGGTTTTTCCTTGTTTGGTGTACTTTTTTCTTCTTTTTTTTGAGACTCTATCAGAATCCATAGCACCAGAGGTGGTTGTGAGGCCGGACTCGGGAAATGAACCCATGTTCTTGTTCCTGCAGTCCCTGGGGGTTAGTGTTCTTTGGGTTGACATTCAGTCATACCAGTCGGCATCAGAGTGAAGTCCTCGGAAGGTGATGCTACCTTTTCAAGAGATGCAAAGACAGGAAGAAGAAAAGGGGGATGTGGGGGGAAAAGTCCAACCATTACCATTCCCAGCATCAAAGCTCCAGAAATCCCCCTGCCCTCGGGTACATTCTACCTTTGTTCTTATCAGTGTGTTATCTCACAGCCTTGTGTATGAGCCAGGAATGGTTTCAAGTTCTCCTCTTTTCCTGGGGCTTAGTTCCCTACATGGTTATAGCAGAAAGCAATCTGGGACAGAAAGGTAGATGGTGGGGGCTGGAGAGATGGCTCAGCAGTTAAGAGCACTGACTGCTCTTCCAGAGGACTGGGGTTCAATTCATCACAGCTCACAGCTGCCAGGCAAACACCAAGGCAAATAAATAAAAAGTTTTTTGTTTTTTAAAAAAAGAAATGGAGAGGGTGGAGTTGTGAATGGGCTGGACTGGTTCTCCTGTAGCCCAGGACAGAGGACCTGCCTTTCTACTTACAACATGCACTGCACAGAAGAGACCTCCTCTTCAGTCATAGGAACTCTGCGGTACAGGGTCTTACTCATCCCAGATCTCCAGCGTCAGGGCACAAGTTGATGCCTGGTTTCAGAAAAAGGAATAAAGCAGAAGGAGCTCAGTACAGGGAATCAGGAGCTGTGAAATTAAAACCCAGCTCTCACATTAGCTAAATATGATTTGAGAACATTACTTAATCAGAGGAAGAGGGCTTCTGTCTCTAAAAGTGAAATGAGACCACTGGTCTAACAATGTCTGAGGTCTTTTTGGTCCCACTGAGAAACCGGTGACGTTCTCAGATTTTCCTGTTATCCACTAACTCTGCTCTCTGGCCCCACAGATGGCAGTGTTCTGGGCTTGGAGATGCAGGTTTGTAGTAGAGAGCTTGTCCAGGGCACTTAAGGCCATTTGTTCAACCACAAAATAAGTAAACAGACATACACTCTGACAAGTCAAAAAAAAGACTATAGATAATGTTTAGATATTTTTTAATATTTATTTATTTTTATTTTTATGTGAATTGGTGTTTTGCCTGCATGTATAACTGTGTAAAGGTGTCAGATCTTGGAATTATAGACAGTTGTTAGCTGCCATGTGGATTCTGGAAATCAAACTCAGGTCCTCTGGAAGAACAGTCAGTGCTCTTAACCACTGAGCCATCTCTCCAGCCTCATGTTTAGATATTTCTAACTTCCAGAGAATCAAAATAGAAAAGAATAAACAATTAGTAGCAAAGTGAATATGAGTTTGTTTTGCTTTTTGAAGAATCAGAACAGAGCTCATAATTTTCAGACCTGAACCTCATCTTAGTATCTTCATTGACGATGGGAAAGTTCTGTAATCCATGCTGATCAGGAGGGTATTGGTCTTCCAAATATGACTACTGGGCACTTGCTATGTGGCTGGTATGGCTAAGCAACTGAATCTTAGCTTTTGTTTAATTTTATTTGAAGTAATCTAAATAGTCATAGTTGGCTAGACATTACCTGTTGAATACTATAGCTCTAAGGCATAAGCTTCATAGGGACAGCCTCCCCGCCCCCAGCTAAAGTGACTGATTCAGGCACATACTCCAGAAATGTCATCTTTTGCAGATGTTCAACAGTGCCCAGGGGAAAAAAGGTTCCATAGTTGCTATTCGTTGCCCCAAGTTAGTAATCTGTACATGTTTTCTTATACTCAGACTAACAGCCAATGAATAAAAATACACACAACTGTGCTGCCCTTCCACAAGTATGACACCTTGATTGTGTCCTGTTATAGTCACTAGAAACCAAGAGAAATAATGCCTTCTGTAGAGAGTCACAGAATGGATGAAGATAAGAAAACTCCGCTGAGGAAGAGCTAGAGAAGGTCCATCATTTTGCTTGAGAGACCAGCTTTGAGTATGTTAAGGTTAATGATACAAAGGCACCCAGTGACTTTTCTCTGCCCCTGACTCTGTCAGGAAGATGAGCCAATAGTGCTTTAGTGCAGCCTTCAAAGCTTAGTTCAGCTATGGAAGTTTTCTGGGCACTGCAGGTAGGCTACACTGTCTGCTTTTCTGGGTATCATTACTTATATAGGTAATTCTCACTCCTCGGGAACAGGTCTACTGAAAAGAGAGGCATACATGACCTTTAGAGAGTAGTTCAAGCAGCGGTGAACTCTGCCAGGCCAGGCCATGCAAGGCATGGCAGTAGCACTGGATACCACCCAGAGGCAGAGCACAGCTGCTGGTAAACCCAGCCAAGAGCATGCTCTGCTGATAGCATTAACTTCAGATGGTGGAAGAATTCCAGAGCTGGAAGCAGCCTTTAAATAAACCCCAAGTCGTTCCTTTTAAAAATGAAGAAACTGGGACTTGGAGAGCCAAGCCACCCAGCGAATGAGTTACAAGGACCAAGACTAGAGCCTGGGGTTCCTGATTCCTAATCTAGATCTCTTTTCAATTTGATCAGTACTTTTAAAAAATGTACAGCTTTATTCTTGACTGAATGCAGGTTTGAAGTATAGACTTCTGTCTTCTTCCTTAATGTCCCAAAGGTTGACTGGGTGACAAGGAAACAGACAGAAGCAAACAATGAACAGAATACACTCATCATATAATAAAGATACTAGTATCATGCCAAAGGTAGGTGCACAGGAAATGGGCAGAACAGAGAGCATGGGAGAACAAGATATTGGAGATTGCAGTTTTTTCCTTTGTTCTAGTTAACGTGTGTTCCCTCAGAAAGAGAATCAAGATGGGGACATTTCTTATTACTCAAGACAGAGGGTGTAGTCATCTGTGATGAAAGGTGGAAAACAGTTCAAGTATTCTGAGACACCCCTGATTCCTACCACTGGGAAATGGCAGCACCAGCAGATTCCACAGAGGAACAGAGGTGGGAAACAATAAACAGAGGCTGAGAAGAAACGTGGAGGGTACCTTCCTCAGGGCTCATGCTAGGCCTGCCAACATTCACCCAGCCAGTACTGTTGCTGGAAGGGTATATGCTTTCGGGGGTCAGGGTGTGTGGTGGTGTCAGGTTGGCAGTACCACGAAATGATTTGATAAAAGCCTTCTCTCCACAATACCTCCAAGGAGCCAAGAAACTACTGCAAGTTAGAAAGAAAGGCAAGAATCCATGCGTGGTTAAGGAGAAAAATTAAATTAAATGAAAAACATTCCACACATGCCTGATCTGGTTTGATCTATTTCTGATCTCTTGTTTGGAGAAGAAAAAAAAAAAAAGTCTAGCTTTGATAGAGACATTTCCAAAGGCAGAATTGCAGAGGTTTTGTGTTAGTTGTTATCATAAAGAAGCTATGTCTGGTCCCCAGGGCCATGCCCAATGGAGAGGTTTGGAAGCTGTCTCTTCTCACTTCCTCTCCTTGGAGACCACACTCAAAGCTAGTCTTCTTCATTTGGTTACTCTGTCCAACGCTTTGTTCAGAGAATGTTTGGAGTTGAAAGAAGAATGGTAGCTGAGGGTCCCTACCAGAAGGGACCTCCATAAAAGGAATCCTTCACTCCCTATACACTAAGCACCCATACCCCCTGGAGTGAGTCAAAGTGCACTTCTTTACCTTGGACTGGTGAGACCTTCCGACCCTCAAAGGGGCTTCACTCTCTCTCAGCTCTTTGCTATTTTCGCCTTCGGGTCCTGCGGCTCTTACAGCGGGGAGACGGGAGCCATGGTTCGCTGCAACAACGAAGCCAAGGACGTGAGCTCCATCATTGTTTTGTTCGGCTATCCCTTCAGGTGAGTAGGGACTGGTTCTGACACAGTGCCCTCCTCTTCTCTCTCTGTAGCAAGGCTTTCTTCCTCTTTTGCTCCTACCAACCTCTCGTCAGTTATTTCTGCTCACAGGACACACTAACCTTAAAGGCCATTTACTGTGTGCTTTTCTAGATAAAAACAAGACCTGGATAATTCTGTCTTTTAGCTATTTTAGTCACTCTGACTAGAGTGGAACAAGGATACATCATTGTTTTGATGGTCTAGTCCAAACTCAAGCAATGGTGGCTCATCATAGCTCAAATGGAAGGAATCCATCTGTTGTAGGGAAGGGTAGTAGGGGTCTGGTTCACTGACAGCTCTCTCTAACCCTTTGCAGATTTCTCTGTGCCTTGAAGGGAGGAAGCTTATTAGAGTTTAGATACTAAACAATAGATGTGAAATGCCCACCCGATGTCACCCAAGTACAAGGAGGTACATCTTGACCAGGAAGTAGAAGGGGATACTAACCCTTGAGTATTTGGAAGCCTAAAAGGGGGGGTGACTGTTTAGAAGAGGATGAAGGCAGAGCTCATCTTTTCAGAATGTCTGAAACTTTCAGCCTTCAACTTAGATTAAGTATCTCTTGGACACAGCAAGCTGTATTTTCCACTTTATTTTGTTTAGTGTGGTCAAATCAGGGAGGGCTAAATGAGTAATGCAAACCTTAATTTGTCTACTACTTAATATGGGCTTGTGTGTTTCTAGGGGCAGAATGGGTATCTAATTTGTCTAGTGTTTTGGCTATCAGAAATAGTTGGATTGTATATATGTTATGACTTAATGGTCCCTAGAGATACTTAGAAATTCAGAGTGATCATTTCTGGGCAAATGGATGAGTATGGAGTGGCTGCTGATGGGGGACATAGGACTTGAATAGAATCTTGAACTAGGGTTGTAGTTCAGTGATAAAGCATTTGCCTAGTATGTGAACCCCATGTTCCACCCCCAGTACTACCAGAAAACATGAGTAGAATCTTGAGGTGGCTCCTGTCTTGATTGCAAGATTTCCTTAGAAATTCCTACCTCCATGACTCCTTTCCTAGGGCGAGAACAAACACATGGGCCCTACTTGGGCAGGGCAGGATGGGTTGGCCCTGGCTTAGCATGGATTCCATTGTCACCTGCAGGTTGCATCGGGTCCAGTATGAGATGCCTCTCTGTGATGAGGAATCCACCTCCAAGACTATGCACCTCATGGGAGACTTCTCTGCCCCTGCTGAATTCTTTGTAACCCTTGGCATCTTTTCCTTCTTTTATACAATGGCTGCCTTGGTCCTCTACCTGCACTTCCACAACCTCTACACAGAAAACAAACGCTTCCCACTGGTGGTGAGTGAGCACAGCCCAGAGGGATGGGGCCAAGAAATGGAAGAGCCATTTTTTGAAAGGCTGAAATTAGAGATGGAGGAGAGGCCTGAAGTGATGACTTCTCTTAGTCCTTGATACCTAGGAGTGGAACAGAACCTCGGCTCTACCAACTGCTCTAGATTTGTTTGCAGCCAGAGGAGGCAAAACTATCTTTAAAAAACAGGATGCAGAGCTAACCTCACTGGGTTCAAATCCTAGAGCTTGCCTGAAGTAGCTGTTTGACTTTAGACAAGTTACTCAGCCTCTCTACACATTAATTTCCTTGACTATAAAATAAAGATGAAGTCATGAATACGTCAAATGTTTTAGGAGGATAAACATGTATAGCATCTAGCAAGCAGTTTTTCTCAATGAGAGCTATCTATTATTAGTATTATTTTCTTTTTTAAAAAACTTTATTTATTTGCCTTGGTGTTTGCCTGGAACTGGGAACTGGAACTACAGACAGTTGTGAGCTGTCATGTGGGTGCTGGGAATTGAACCCCAGTCCTCTGGAAGAGCGGTCCGTGCTCTTAACCACTGAGCCATCTCTCCAGCCCCTAGTATTATTTTCTTTACTGCATCTGTATTTCAGACATTCAGGATGAGAAGTAGGCTTTAGATACCTCAGTTGTCTTCTGAATCTGCCTTCTTCATTACTTATAGTTTTAACAGTGGTGGTCAAAGGGAGCTGGGAGGAAAGACTAGGGAGTTTAAGGCAGAGGATTGCCAGCAGAGGGTTACCAGTAGATATCCTGGCAGTTCATTGCCTGATCTTAATTCTAAGGGCAGGTGTGTGGCAGTCTGAGTGGCAGCATTTCTTTGGTGGCACTGAACAGAGTCCTCAGGTAGAATGGGAAGAGACAGCTGTCTTGGGACCTTAGTAGTCTAGTGTGACCAGAAGAAAGGAAAGTAACTGAGGATCTCGGGGCCATTTTGAATATGTCCTCTTCCTTCTGCTCCTTCTAGGATTTCTGTGTGACTGTTTCCTTCACCTTCTTCTGGCTGGTTGCGGCAGCTGCCTGGGGCAAGGGCTTGACTGATGTCAAAGGGGCCACCCGGCCATCCAGCCTGACTGCAGCCATGTCCGTGTGTCATGGAGAGGATGCAGTGTGCAGTGCCGGGGCCACACCCTCGATGGGGCTGGCTAACATCTCCGTGGTGAGACTTGTGTCTGGGAAAGGCACACTAACCTAGCTGGTTCTGAGAAGAACAGAGAAGGTGTCATCAGAGCCCATATGTTCTGCATCTAGACTAGTAACCCTACATCTCCTATTGACCCGAGAGGATATTTTTGGGCGAGAAGAATCTGAATCACTCCTCTGCCATCTCCCCTTCCCACTTTGAGCTGCCCTGGAGGTTACCTTTTCTTGCCTGTTTGGCCATGTGTCACAGGAGAGCATGTGCAGAGAGCTTAGAGCTGTGACTGGGCTCAGAGCTGTGAGAGGGAAACTGTCCCGTGTCTATAGCCTTCCCTATTGGGATGGGCTGGAGGGGCAGTGGTGGGTTCAGCTGACAGGTAATCCAGGTTTTAGCCATCTAGTTGTTACAATGTTGAGAAATAGCGATATAAGCTGGCAAATACCCACCTACAGCATCAAGCTTCTCAAATGCCCCCTTGTCGTCTCGACCACTCCATACCCACTCAGAAAATGCTCCAGACCTCCCCAAGGCCCACAGTTGAAATGTTTAATGACTAGTGAGTGCATCAGGGGGCCTTCTGAAACCATGCACATAGGGTTCTTTTTTTAATTTTTTCCAATTTTTAATTGTAAAAATCTTCAGATATCTAGCAAAATTGAGAAAAAAAATTATAAGGAAGGCCCACATAGTCACCACCTAAATTGTAACATTTTAGTGTACCTGTTTTTTTTATGTGTTTATCCATCTTTCATTATCTATTATTTTGATTTTGATTTTTTAAGACAGGGTCTTGCTATATAATCCAAGGTGTCCTTGAACATATACAGCCCAAGCTGCCTTTGAATTCAGGATGCTCTTGCCCTAGCCTTCTAAATACCAGGATTAGTGACTCATGCTATTACACTCAGCTTTTCTTTTCATTTGTGTTTTGAGATACTATCTGTTGTGTGACCCAGACTGGTCTTGAATTCACAGTCTCCCCTCCTTAATCCCCTAAATGCTAGTATTACACAGGTGTGAACCACCAGGCCTGGTTTATTGATATTATTATTATATTTTGAGACAGAGTCTTATTATATAGCTGTGGCTGGCCTGGAACTCACTAAATAGAACTGACTGGTCTCCAACTCATGGGAATTGCCTGTCTCTGCCTTACAAGTCCTAGGACTAAAGGTGTGCACCATCATGGCTAACTCAATCCATTTTTTTAAAATATTTTTCAAAATGAATAGCAACATCACTTCCTTTCTCCCTAACTTCTCTTTTGTTAGGTGTTTGTTTTGGGGTGGGTGTGTTTGTGTGTATGTGTGTGTTTGTGTGTTTTGAGACAGAGTCTGTCCAGTGTAGCCCTGGCTGTCTTGAAACTATGTTATGTAAACCAAGCTCTCTCAAAATCACAGAGATCCACCTGCCTCTACCTCTAGAATACTGGGATTAAAGGTGTGTGCCACTCCCTCTGGATATGTCAGCTTTTCAAAACGTTTAAAAATAAATATTTGAATAGAGCTGGTGTGGTGGCACACACCTGCAATACCAACAGCCTGCCAGGCAGAGGCAGGAGGATTACAGTTTCTACAACAACCTGGGTACACAGAGAAAACAAACAGTAGCAAGGGTCGAAACAACAGATGTTTGAACAAAGCCTTCACTGAGTCTCTAGCCCTAAGGAGTACGTTGGACAGCTCCAGCCTCGCTCACCTCCAGCCATCCAGCAAGTATTCCTTGATTTATTTAGCATTCCGGGGGCCAGATTCAGCTAGTCCAAGCTACAGAGTGGATGAGTCCTCTCGATAGAGTTTAGACACTTTCACCAGAGAATCCTTTAATAGACAACGGCTTGGAACCCTGCCTCTATACCTAGTTCCCTATGCCCTTTCTCTTCCCATTTCCCACGTGGCTCCCCCTATTCTCACAAACTCTCCTGATTTTTTTTTTTCTTTTTTTGTAGCTCTTTGGATTTATCAACTTCTTCCTGTGGGCTGGAAATTGTTGGTTTGTGTTCAAAGAGACACCGTGGCACGGACAGGGCCAGGACCAAGGCCAGGGTCCCAGCCAGGAGAGTGCGGCAGAACAGGGGGCCGTGGAGAAGCAGTAAACAGCTGGTTACTCCCAAACTGGACAGCACCTCTTCATCTCCTCCAGCCTCCACAGGACCTTCCTCCTCCTCTAATTCCCTTCCCCCATCATTCTGGGCTTTAAGATTTGAGCCGATGGATGGGTAGGCATCGGCTATTGGTAACCTGGGCAGCCCTCTCCTGGCTTCCCAATCCCTCATTCTGATGCAGCTGCAAATGGCGGGATCTCAGTACTTCTTGTCTACTGACTGGGCTTTAATTTGTGTCCTGGAGCTTCTGCTTGCTGCAGGTGAGGGCAGGAAACTATAGCCCTGGTACTGGTCTCTAAAAACTTTCCTACTCTTGCTTGTCCAGCCTCAGTGCAGTGCAGAGGGGAAGTCAGCCTTGCCCGGACCCCGTGTGGGGGTTCAGCAGTGGTTTGATGACATCCCTCAAAGGCTGTCATCTAGTCTCTGCATCTTATCTCTAGCCCCAACCCCCCAGAGCCCAAAGTGCTCCCCAATCTCCTCTCTGACCTTTATTTGTCCATAGCTTCCACCATGTGTGAAATACGGAGATCCATTACTCACCCCAGGGCCCTGAAGGGTCCACATGAGGCCTGAACTCAGAGGAGCAGACAGAGCTGCCATTACAGTGCAGCTTCAAGGGAGAAAGTTGCTGTCGGAATACACGCTCTACCCCCTCAATGCCCCCTCCCTCAGCTGGAACACTTTCAGCAGCTTCCTCAACTCCACTTACTCAAGAAACCCCCAGCTTCCTTCTCCTTCTCGGGCTTGGTTTGTCTCACACTTAGGAAACAAAATGAGAAAGCTAGGAATATTTCCGCTCCCCCCTCACACCTGTCAGCCCATCTCCCTTCCCTAACTTTTTGGAAATGAGGCATTTAAGATTTTTTTTTTAAAGTCTGTCCAGACCTTTCTTTCATTCCTGTGGGCTTTAGGAGGGCGTAAAGGACCATCGTGAAGAGGAGGTGCCCAGGAGTCCCAGGACATGGATTGATGGACCCAAGTGTCCCCTACTGTCTGCTCATTTTCTCAAGTCAGCACCTTTTCTAGGTCTTCCATACCTTTCCTTCCTCATCGTTACAAAAAGGTGTTCTCCTTCCTCATCTCTCCAAGTCCTTCCTTGTTTCTATATAGTAGCCAGTCTCTACCCCTACCCCAATCTTGGGCAGCCCGATGCTATTGGTGCTTCTTCACTTCGGGACCCAGTTCCATATTGTCTTTGGTGTGTCTCCCGATACCTCCTTCCGTCCCTCTTGGGCCCCAAGGTCTGAGGGTACCAACTGGGTAAATACCATCTGCTTTCTACCCAAACCTACTCCTTGGTCTACCCTGGCAGGAGGGCTGCTCAGGGAAAGCCGAAGAATGAAGAATCCAGCCATTTCCCAATTTAGTGTCAATTGGCCCAGTTAGTATCCCAAAGATGAATGTGTCTTGTGCGAACCTGTCCTCCAGACAGGGCCAACCCTCTCCAACCTCCTCACCTTCCTCAATGATACCCACATCAAGATGTGTATTACTTAGGTTCCCAGGGCTTAGAACCCTTAACTGTGGGCCATCCATTTCTTCTTTGGGCTATAATCCCCCAGTTGTCACAGAGAGTGTGATATTTATACACTTCTAGATGCTCCTGAGCCCTTCAGTAAAATAACTTAGAATTTTTGTTTTTGGATTTAGATTTTAGGGAAGGAATTTAAGGAGAGAAAAAGTTGATGAGGGTGAGAATGTTCCTATATCTGAAGCTGTTTATCCTAAATTATCCCATGGTTAAGGGTAAGGAGAACAGTTTTGCCTACAGTCTAGAGATACAAAGATAAAGGGGTGGCCTTCATTTTTCTTCAAGCAAGCCCCTATGGGGATCTGTGAGCAGCTTCTATTTGAACTGTGTTTGGATTCTGTGTCTATATTTATAATTTATTTGAAACGTGATGGATAAAGTGTTCTCATTCGGGGGCCTAAGTTAGCAACTGGCCCATCAACTGCTTTAGAAAGGGAGCCTCTCCACACTCACTGAACACTCTCAGCCCAGAGCTCTTCCTTACCAAGAGTCTGGCTGGTTCACGGCCAGAAAAGACTAGATTTAGGCTGTGGCCTCTCTCTCCATGGTTACCCTAAGAGGAAAGGCCAGTTCACCTCATCACCTCCAGGGGGCTGAGCAGGAGTAAGTGCCAAGGGAAGGGCTGTCCTCATGGCACTTGTGTCCTCTCCAATCAGGGCTGGCACTGCCACTTTGCCTAGTTAAGCCTTAAGTCGGAGAAGGTGTCTGGTTTCTCTAGCTCTTGCAGGAGGCCAGCAAGCATGAGACTTGCCCTTTGTCCTGGTAGACTCTGACCATGTGGAGATGCCCATTCGGAACCTTAGACATAAGTTTCCTTCAGCAAGCATCCTGACTATGGGTCTAATTCTGAGATTGCAGATCAAGGGTGGGGGAGAATGTTGCATGTTGTTTTCTGGTGCTTATTATAATACAACGAATAAAAACAGTGCTGCGAACATTTACCACAAAGAAGCCAAGACCAGAGGACTTCTGAGAATTCCTTTCCTCTCTTTTTCCCTTGCTCTATGTTCTTGGACAAATACCAGCATTTCTACCACGACATCACTCGACTCCTCTCTACTCTGTACCCTGGGCAATTGTCTGCCGGCTGAGCAATTGTTCTTGGCAAGCCCCAGTCTGGTGACATCAACTCTTTTGGTGGTACCCAATTAGTCCAAAGAAACGGAGACTCATTAGCAAATTTGGACCAAACTCAAAAGGCAAAAGATAGTGGCTTCCACAATGCTGTTTCCATTTGCTCTCCTACCATCTGTGACCCAAAGCAGGAGTCGAGGGCCATATGCTTCTCTCTCTACTACAAGGTTCATGCTGCACAAACTTACACCTCCAATCTCCTTCAGATAGACAAGTCATGTGTTACATTTACATTCCCTAGAGAAAATGTTCTTGGACACAGTTTTACATATAATCTCATCAGGTTACTGGCCCTCTTAGGGCTCACCTATGGGTTGGAAGCTTCTGCCCTCAGATATTCTTTTTTTTTTTTTAATTTTATTTATTTACTTATTTGCCTTCGTGTTTGCCTGGAACTGGAACTACAGACAGTTGTGAGCTGCCATGTGGGTGCTGGGAATCGAACCCAGGTCCTCTGGAAGAGCAGACGGTGCTCTTAACTGCTGAGCCATCTCTCCAGCCCTGATATTATTCTTTATATAGTTATTTTGTTCTTGTATGGAAAGCAGAAAGTCTGTGATCTTAAAGTCATAGACTTTGATTTGTTTGCTCCCAAATTTGGTTTCTTTTAGGCAAAGGGATGCAATATGGCGTGAGGTGTGAGATATTAAAAGAAAAAAAGGATTAATATTTCATTTCCAATGAGAATGGGGAAGGAGGTGGAGGCAGACTTTTATCTCTTGTGTGAGGGAAGAAATATTATCAGCTGAGAGGTGGGTGATTAAGATACTTTCTGGACCTTAGCATAAAAAAAAAAAAAAAATAGATGGGACGAGAAACCTCCCTATGCCAAGGCTTCAGTAGTAGCTTTTCTAGCGGTGAAAATATTTATTAGAAAAAGAAGTAAAAATGATGGATGGAACCAGGGTCCAGTCAGGATTTGGGAAGAGGCGGTGCAGGTTATCGATCGTAGTTCCCAGGAGGAGAGAGATAAATCAGCAGAGACTGCAAACACCAGAAACCTCGGAACCACCCTAGTTCCGGTGCTGGTTCTGGCTCCGAGATAGCCTTCTGTCATACTGACAGGTGATCTTGCAAAGCTCAGCCAGGTCTTTCCAAACCCAGACAACAGCACTCCAACCCTCCGTTCTGCATCAAGGCAGCGTGGGTTTCCCCCAGAAGAACAGCACAGGAGCTGGGGCCCTCCCCCATTCCAACCCCTGTGTCCTTCAGCACGTCCTGCAGACTCCCTCCCCTTGCCCTTCTGATTCACTGCGCCCACCTCCCTGCACCTACCCCATTCGATCTACAGGGGAGCAGAGTCGCTTCGTGGCCGCCAGCCCAGGAAGGGGCGCCAGCCAGCTGGCGGATGCACGTCTTTAGAGGGTTATCTTGGGCAGAGAGAGGTCTGGGGCTCGGGTGTGAGTAGTAAGCTTGGGAGAATGGACTGCTGGCGCAAAGAATATGTGCAGAGGGGTGGGAAGACGGTATCCCGAGGTTCCGATCTCTCCTTCCCCGCGTGAGATTGTGCATTTTGGAAGGGATTCCTCGGCTAGCTCCGTAGGCATCCCCACCCCTCCGCAACTACACTACCCAGAAAGCTGTGGGGAGTGAGGAGGTGGTGGCAGGAGACCCGAACTGCGCTTGCGCAAAGAGTGAATCTGGCAAGGTAGGGGGAGAGGGAGGCGTGCCCCGGTCGGGGGAGGGGAGGGGGGAGGGGGCCGCGCGCCGGCGGCGGCGGCGGCGGCGGCGGCGGCGGCGGCGCCGGGGCGGGCGCGCGTCCGCGGCGGTGATGGCGGTGCGTGAACGCGCGGCGGCAGCAATGGCCGCTCTGGAGCGGCGGGTGCCGAGTCTCGATGACTTCGCGGGACAGAGCTGGAGCTCGTGGGTGGAACGTGCCGACCTGCCTGCGGCAGATGGTGAGTACAGCCACACTAGAGTCCGGGGACCCCATCACTGTCTCCCCTCCCCCTCCTAGGGCCCCCTCTAGCAGAAGGGAGCCGCCGACTAGAGCCGCCGTCCGGCTCCCTGGCCCCCCAAACAAAGGACCCGCCGGGTCCTAGTGCCCGCCCGCTCAGGTTCCTTCACGCCTCCGGGTCCTAGCGCCGGCGCATCGCTTGCAGCCCACCCTGCCCAGCTCGGTCTCTGCGGGTGCACAGTACCTGCCCCCACTTTACATGCCTTTATCTTTCTTCTCCTGCGCTGGCCCTCTGCTTTCATTCGTCCTGCACCTGCTCCGGGTCTACCCATCTGTAACAGTCTACTCCACGTGTTTCCCACGCACCCCACTTCTGTGCCCCCCCCTTCCCACCCCCTCGATCTTTTGCCTTTTGCCCCACACCTTAGCTTTCTTCCACGTTTCCCTGCCTGCTGCAGTATTCGTGAACCCCCGCCCCGCTCTGCTTTGGTTCATCCATCCTCCAACCATCCCTCCATCCATCCATCCTTCCTACCTCCTTCCTCTGTCCAGCCATCCATGCCTCCAAACCTACATCCTTTCCTGGGCCTCTTGCCCTAGCCCTCGGCTCTCTCCCTTGACCCCTATTTTCTGTAGGCCCTTGGGTGCCTTTGGTGAGCAGGCCTGCAGCCCCTTCTGATCTTTGTCTCCTGGGTCCCAGGGAGCACCTGGCCTCGTGGCCTTTCGGGGTGACAACAAGCATCACACCCCTGAAGAAGTTTGCAAGTGAGAAGAGGTGTGGAGGAGGAGACCTCATGACACTTGTACTCTTTTGACACAACTGACTGACTTCCAGCTCTGTCCCGTCATGCTCCACACTTGCATTTAAGATACTTACAAGTGGGAGCTGCCCTGGTCTTTTGCATGCCTAGCCCACTACCACTCATGTCTGGATATTACAATTGCCAATGATCTTCTCATCCTAGAAAGGGGCAGCTCTGTTGGTTTGCATTAGAGAACCCACCTAGAAGGGAGTCAGGCCACCCTTGGGCTGCCCCATGCTCAGTGGGCTAAGATGGGGCCCTTGTCAGGGTCTAGGTGCTCTCAGAACCGGAAATGGAGTGGAGTCAGCCGCATTTGGTGACTCAGATTGATTCCCCTCACCCCCCAAGGGACAGGGAGGGTTAGAGGTAGGGGGATGGGAAAAGAGCTGCTTTGCACAGCTAAGATGTTTTTGTCATTAACCCAGAAACTGAGGTACAAGGGCAACCCCTGGACAAAGCCCCCCTAAGAAGGGGAGGGGCTTGCGTAGCTGATCAAGGAGACTTTGAAGATGCCAAAGGGTCCAAAGACAGCAGTTTCTCTACTCTATGGCCATCCTATCAGTGCAGGACCTGAGAAGCTGAGTGTAACTTTGATGATACTATGGTAACTTGGGTGGAGCAAAATGAGTTTATGGGGGTGGGGATCTGGGAGGGTACTTGTCTGGGATGCCACAGAGTAGTAGAAAGGACCCATGTAAGCAGTCTCAAAAGGGGACTCAGGGACCTGCAGAAAAATTTTAGAATCATTATCCTTTTAAATGGGGAAGCAAGACCCAGAAAAGAGGCGTTTACCCAGCTAGTCAGCAGTGGAACCCTGTACTGTACCCGGGAGTGAAGGGTCTGAATGACCCTTCTTAATGGGGTCATCCCAGAGGGGCACAAGAAGGGAAAATGGGCACTTGTGAATGGCCCATTGAAAATTTGTCCAGGAGTTCGGAGTGCTTGTCAGGGAGTGTGGGCTGCAGGCCTTGCTGGGTTCTGGGCAGGGGATGGGCCTTCTGAGCTGTGCTTCTCCTCCAGGGGCTGAACTGGAGGAGAGTAGCAAAAGCATGAAGAAGTTGGACGCCATGACCCTCATCAAAGAAGGTGGGAGTCAGCACATACAGGACTGGGACTCGGGGAAAATGGGACCACCCTTCTTCCCCCACTGGGGGGGGCCTCCATTTCATATGTCTAAGTCAGCCAGATGCCCTGGCTCCTGACCTGTTGTTGGAGATCCAAATCCTATGTGGTTGGTGCCTACTCACATGAAAGAAAGCCCATGCACTTTGGTTCTGGTTAGACTGGACTTTGGAAGCTGGGAGCATCCAGCAGAAAACCCTGTCATATGTCAGTTGGAAGGCTGAGTGTCTTCTAAGTGGTGGGGTGAGAGTGCTCTTTGATCTAGAGAGATCCTAAGTCCTTCACCCCAGTGAGAAAGGCTTCTGTCATTGCAGACATGTCCATCTTCGGGCACTGCCCTGCCCATGACGACTTCTACTTGGTTGTATGTAACCACTGCAGCCAGGTTGTGAAGCCTCAAGCCTTCCAGAAGCATTGCGGTGAGGGGCACCCTAGGGACGCGATAAGGGGACAGGGAAGTGGAACATGGAGCCCTTGGGGCAGTGTTGGTTGGGTTGGGAGGGCATGTGGGATAAAGGAAGGTAGCGTGGGCACAACTTGAGGGTTGTAGGTGTCAGGATTATTGTTTGAACAGATTTCTAGTGTCCAGTAGAATTAAGAGGCTCAAGAAATTTGATCTAGAATTTTCGATCTTGAAGGCTCAATTTTGAATGGGAAGGAGACAAGCTCACAGCCCAGCCTATAGCAGTTCAGCTTCTGTAAAGGAATTGGGCTGGCTAGGAGATTGGGGAGGGTCACACCACTCACCTCAGTTGCTCTCTCCACCTCCTGGTGACAGAAAGAAGACATGGGCCCCTCAGCAAGCTTTATGCCCGGGCCCCACCCCCACCTCCAGCCCCTGCCAGCTCTCAGAAATGCCATGTAGTGAATGGGCAGGGCCCAGCTTGTAGAGCCCCAGGTTCCACCAAAACCTCCTCCAGGGAGAAGGGCCAGGGGTCCCGGAGCCGTGGCCATCAGCCTCCTGAGAAGACCCAGAAGGACAACCTCTGGTAAGAGGCTAAAAACCCCAGAGACTAGCCCTGACCCTGACCCAGGAAAGGGTTGACAGCCCTGGGTTGCAGGATACTGCTCATAGCAAGAAACAGCCCCATCTGCAGCTCCTTTCCATATATTCCAGGGAACATGGGCTCCCCTTTTCTCCACGCCTCTTTTGGAGCCCACCCAAGTTTCAGAGCTAGGGAGGAGATGGCTCTGGGCTAGAGTCCAGACCCAGTCCCAGCCTCCCCACCTCCCAGCCCATACCCTCTCTCCACGTGTAGCCTTTTCGTGCCTGTGGTGAATCTGGAGAAGATGTCTAGTCTCCCGAAGCCTGATGGACATGGAGTCAGGGTGGCTCCACCCTCTGCTTTCCTCAGTCAGCCAGGAGGCCTCCCCAAGGACTCCCCTGGAAAAGTCCCCACGGCCCCCTCTCCTAAAGAACCTCCTGGCAGAGAGAACATCGAGTTAATGTCTGGTGAGGGCTCCAGTCACCGGGCCGAAGGCAGCCCCCTGGAGAAGGAGCCCAGTGGAGCCAGGCTGCCTCCTAAAACCCACCGAAAGACGGCTCGTGAGTAGTTACAGACATGGGCTCAGAAAGGTAGAGTGGAGACTTCACTGGGCTTCTTTGTTTTTGGGCCAGAAAGGTTTGAGGTCAGGAAGGAGTAGACCTTGACAGGTCTGGTCTTTACAGTTTGCAGGATAGAAAAGCCCCGTTATCTCCTGCCCTGTGTGTTCCCAGGTAGCTTTGCTGCTCTAGGTCTCTGAGCTAGTCTGAGAGACCCTGTGCCCAAGCCAGCAAAGTCACTCATTTTCACCTTGGGCTGTTGACCGTTATGTCCTTCCTCATAGCCCACAGCTGGTTTTCCTGGCATCTCAGGTGCCTGTGGCTGCTTTTGCTTCTTGGTATGGGCTGTCCTGCTTTGGGCTGCTAATCTTCCAAGGGTGCCTGGGCCTGGGGTGGGCTGGGGGAGTTCATATCCAGCAGGTAGCAAGACCTGAGGGCAAGGCTCTTCTGCCTTAGTCCTGCTTTTTCTTGGGCCCTTGGCAGGAAGAGGCAAGATTCTTCCTTGGAGCATACATACACACAAAAGAACTTGATATTCATTGGAACCTCTTTCCTCACAGGTAAAGAGTTTGACCTCAATAGGCAGTGTGGGGTCATAAATCCAGAGACCAAGAAGATCTGTACACGCCTATTGACCTGCAAGGTAACTCCATCCCTCTGCATGATGGGGGAGTCAGCATAGATATGGAACCTTGGAAAGGAGAATTCAGAGGTTACTGGAAACTCGGTCCAAGGGATGGGGCTAGGCATATACCAGGGAAAGGAAGAAGAGGCTACTCATAGTGGACACAAGACCTAGCAGTAGATGGGGAGTACCTTCAGATCTCCTTACCCAGCAGAGAGTTGTAGCCCCATGACAGAGGAAATGGACACACAAACACCCCCCTCACATACACATACACACAACACACACATCCTCTCTGGATCAGAGAAAACTGATATCCCTCAACTTACACCTCCCTACCCCTCAACCCTGCTGTCTTCCAGATCCACTCAGTACACCAACGCAGGGAGGTCCCAGGCAGGACCAAAGACTTTGACGTGCTGGTGGCTGAATTGAAAGCCAACTCTCGAAAAGGAGAGTCTCCCAAGGAGAAGAGCCCAGGACGAAAAGAACCCGCTCTCGAGCGCCCCTCCCAGGAGCCTCCGTCTGCAGTCCAGGGTGTTGTGGCTGCAGCTGCCCCCAACAACATCTCTGCTCGTTCTAAGCAGGCCTACCCATACTGTGCACTTCCCAGGCATGTACAGAATCTTAACCCCACCTGACTTTGGGATACTCACCCCTAAGGCTCCAGGGAGCCCTGGAAACAGGCCCAAGGACTATCCTGAAAATGTGCTCACTTCTCCTAAGCATGGTGTGAGGCAAGTGGCTACCCTCGCTATTCCTACCCAACCACACTGTAGAACTCGAGCCTCTGAGGCATGCCAGATACAGTAACTGGGATATGAACTTTTTTTTTCTTCAGCTTCTCCCATGGGTTAGCACTTGTCATTGGGGAGCTGAACAGATCAGGGTCCTGGGTGAAACAGGGCTACTGTGTGATCATCCACTGGCCCCTATGTGTGCAGAGGCTGCCCTGGACTATGGGGAGAGCCTGCCTTACTAGAAGAGTCTCACATGTACCTCCACCTAGAGTATGAGGGGTAGACATGAAACAGAGACTCAGCTTTCACACCAGCTCACAGGAGTCTGTGATGAAGAAGAGGGTTGAGGAAGTAGATTAGCTGAGCAGTGCTGGGTCTAGCTAAGCTGAGAAGATTTTCTAGAGGAAACAAGTCTGAA
This sequence comes from Sigmodon hispidus, assembly GCA_004025045.1. NCBI lineage: Eukaryota > Metazoa > Chordata > Mammalia > Rodentia > Cricetidae > Sigmodon > Sigmodon hispidus. The sequence continues at coordinate 105,862 of PVIH01003676.1, forward strand.
GCAGATTTTCTCCCTGAAAAGGCGAGGCCTAAGAAGAGACTGGAGAGAGAATCCCTTGGAAGCTGTGGACCTTGGTTCTGTCTCTTACTTAGTGAGCTATATTGTCCTTTGCTCTTCCTCAGAGCACCCAGAAGGGTGTGTCTACCCTGGCTGTTTAAGCCTGGACACCCCCACTCTGTCTCTACATTCACATCACCCTCATATCCCTTCCAGGTCCCAGGTCTCCTCTGAGAGTGAGGTGGATGATGAAGGTCCCTGTGGTGGTGATGGGGATCCAGGCCTGTTCCCTTTCCCTCTTCCCCGGGGTGGGGCCCAGGCCTCCAGTGAGGAGAGCGAGGAAGAGGGGACGTCTGAAGACCTCCACCTTCCCCCTGACTGCCATTATGCAACCCGGCCTCCTAGGCCACAGGCGGTAAGAACACAGGACAGGGAGCTGGGATGGAGAAGGCTTCAATCTTGTAGGCAGATGCCTTCCTGTATCTCAGGCCCTGCCGACCACGTCCCTTCCTCTGTCTCCAGTTTTGCACATTTGGAAGCCGGCTGGTGAGCCCAGGATGCTATGTGTTTAGCCGTCGGCTGGACCGGTTTTGCTCAGCGCTCAGCTCCATGCTGGAACGGCACCTCAGCTCCCACATGTGGAAGTGAGTCTTGTGGACTCAGAACTTCTTCTCTCAGGCTTGAGTATGCTTGGGCTTTAGAAGCCCCCGCCTGCAATGCTTTGGCTGATTGCTAAGAACCCAAATTGGGTGTGGCATGAAGGGGTGAGACTTGGTAGCCCAGAGGAAGGCATGGGGAGGGGTGGTTGGAGGGAATCTCTTACCCATCACTTGTAGTACCTTTTAGGTAGGATGTGGGACAACAAAAATCAGGTTGTCAATATGAGTGGGGTCTACATGCTAGTTCATTTGTCTTGTCCAGATAGATCATGCCTTCCTCGGCTCTTAGTTCCAGTGTTTGCCAGCAGGGGGCAGCAGCTTTGGGGCTTTGCTGGGCTATCTGAAGGTGCAGGGACTGGTGTATATTAGGGAGCCCCTGGAGTTTGCTTAGTATCACAATGAAGCTCTCTCTTTGCTGCAGGAAGATCCCACCAGCGGCTGAACCTCCATCCCATCTTGTCAGTCCCTCTTTATCTGATCCCCTGAGTCCATCCTCTATGGGCAGCTGTCCCCGGCTTCCAGGCCCACCTCCCCGACCTGCCTGCCCAGCCTCCATACCCCCCATAAAGGACAGCCTTGTCCCTAGCTACCCTGCGGGCTCCCCCAGTGTAGCAGCTGCCTGCAGTCAGGCAGAATGCATGGGCGGTAGCCAGGCTATTACCTCACCCCTGCCTGCCAACACCCCATCTCCGTCCTTCAGCAAACTACCACCTTCCAAGGCCAGCAAGTCATCCAAAGGCAAGGAAGGGGCGGAGATGGAGGCTCCTTCTCGAAAGCGGAAGTTATCCCCTGGCCCTACCACTTTCAAACGGACCTGCGTCCTGGAGCCTGCTGTCAAAAGCAAACCCTCTGGCTGTCGGGGTCTCTCAGCCAAGACTAAAACAACCCTGGGCATGGGGCTTAATGGAACAGTGGGGCCAAGGGTGAAAAGAGCAGGTCCCCTGGACTGTCGGGGTTCCCCTCATTCATCCCCTATACCAGTCAAGGCTTCTCAGCTAGAGAACCGGGGAGCGGCTGGACACCCAGCTAAGGTCCTTCCAACCAACTGCCTCTCTGAGGAGGAGGTGGCCAAGAAGCGGAAAAACCTGGCCACTTACTGCCGGCCAGTCAAGGCCAAGCACTGTCAGGCTGCTGTCCCTCCTGATGGGACCTGCTCTGTGCGTCGCAAGAAGCCAGGTCCAGCCCTGCCCTTTGAGGAGAAGTGCTCTACACTGAAGGTACCAGTCCAGGTCCCTGAAGAACGTGGGCAGAGAGGGGTCAGGAGGGCTGAAACTGGGGAACGCAGTAGGTATGTGACATGGAGAGGGTGCTAAGGAGATGGCTCCAGAGAAGAGAATAAAGGGCAAATTGAGAGAGCTCCTGGGTCAGCTACTTCAGGGAGAGGTTGGCCAGCTCTTTCCAAGGTGACCCCACTTTTTGCCCAAGGGACCTTTCCTGTGCCCAGTCTTCTTCCTTGGGCTTAGGACATGGTATCCCTGTGCTTTAATCTAAGGACCACTTCTTTTTGCAAAGGGAGTTTGGGTCCCAGCGTGCTGAATAGCTGGATGGGTGGGCTCTTCCAGTTCTTTGCTTCTTCTCCTGACATTAGGACATCAGTAGCAAGCGCTCAACTCAATTAACAGCAGGTTCTCTAGATTTCTAGTAAAGCTGGCAGTTAGGTTTATTTACCTTTTCTGTCGAAGCCTGCTTTGATCTACCCCTGGGATTTCTGTAAGGAAGGACTTCTCGGGGGAGACAGGGTAACAGTCTCCTGATTTAGGCATGGATTCGGTGCATGCCCACTGCCCTGGCAGCTGTAAGGAAATCTGACGGTTGGTGAAGGGCCTGCCTGTGTGTGAACAGGTGTGTGCATGTGTGTTCTCCAGCTTCACTACCTAGTCTGCCTCTGCTGGGGTGGCGTTCATTTGCTCAGTGGTATTCGTCAGGCTAGATGAAGGAATTCAGGGGCTAGCCCAGATGTTCACTGGGAAGGATAACAGCTAGGCCCCTACCCTGACCCTGTCTCTCGCCTCTTGTCTTCTTTCAGTCAAAAGCCCATTAACGAGAAAGTGCCTGCCTACCGCAACGGAGCCGCCAGCACCTCCTCCCTCCAGACCTGGGCCCCAGGCTGCTGCCGCTTTTTATAACTTTATATTATTTTTTTTAAGAAAAAAAAAAAACTCTTTAAAATACCTCAAGACTGTCTCCCTGTTCTGTTGCTGCTAAGAAAATATAAAAAACAAAAACATAGAAAAGGATGAAAAATGATGTAGCCGAATGAGTGTCCTTACTCTACCTAGCCACATTCCAGGAGGCTGAGAGATCATGAACAGCACACACTGCAGCACACATACACACACACACACACACACACACACAGTGCACAAACCCTGCAGCTGGTGTCACTGGGAAGCTTCTTCCAGAGAGGACGATAAGGCATGTGACTCTGAATGAGCAAGGCACCCAGAGTCTTCAGAAAGACAAGTTTGGTTCCCCTGGAAGAGGAAATAGAGAGAAGGGAGTCACACTTTTTACTTCCCCTGGTGTTTTTGTCCTGAGGGTTTGTGAGACTTAGCTTATGGCCCTTGTCTGTTTTTCTAGCAACTCTGAGCTTCCATCCCTCTACAAATGATTTCCTCAGTCTCTTTGGCTGTTCTTGCCTTTCCCACTTCTAAAAACAGCCTTAGTTTCTCAACCATGTAGAGGCTGAGCTTGATGGTTGCTGCTATAGAGATCCTGCACAGCTTTTTCTTTTTCTTTTCATTTTAAAACTGTGTGTCTGTGTGGGGTATGTGCATGTGATACCTGCAGAGGCTAGAAGTATGGGAGCCCCTGAAGTTAGTTAAGTAAGCTGTGAACCCTCTTATGTGGATGTTCAGGTCCTGTGCGAGAGGAGTACTTGTTCTTCTTTTTTTAATATTTATTTTTATTTTATGTGAATTGGCGTTTTGCCTGCATGTATAACTGTGTAAGGGTGTCAGATCTTGGAATTACAGACAGTTGTTAGCTGCCATGTGGATGCTGGGAATCAAACTCAAGTCCCCAGGAAGAACAGTCACCCTGAGCCATCTCCCCAGACCCTGGCCAGCTTGTTTTGGCCTGTCTGAGTTTACCCTGAAGAATGGGATAAAGCTTCTCTCAGCTAGGCTGGACCATACCTTTTGGGAGATAATGGTGTTGCAGAGCTTGGGGTTGTGGGAGACCCTGTTTCCTCTGGATCACCTTGCTCTTTGAGTCTGTGAAGCTGTTGTGGAGGCGGCAAAAACTGAAAGTGCCCTAAGTCTTTGGAGTATCTTCTGGGAGACAATCACTCCTGTAAATAGAGATGAGATTACGTCTTTTGGTTCTCATAGTTGAATTCACTAGGTTTGGGTCACTATGTTCTGGCTTTGTCTTTTCGTTTATATTTAGGGAGGGAGGAATCTTGTCACCTGTCTGGAGAATGAGAAGCCCAAGGAATCTAGTACTTCTGAAAAACTGCTTAAAACACTGGGTCACGCTTTATGGGTCAGCGACCCAAGTGTGTGATTTGGGGTTTCTCTGATATCAGTTGCTACGGGTGAAAATTTCACGGGCTGCGTGAGATACCCTTGTAGATACGAAGGTAGAAAGAAACGAAGGTGGGTTGGGAGCTCGGTTAGGTCAATGGAGGTTTCCGGGAGCCGCCCTTCGGGGCCGAGGCGCTTCCCCCCCAGTCTGCAGAGGGCGCTGTGGGCGCCTCCGCCGCACGGCCCCGCAGCCTCCCCGGGGAGGAGCCTCTCCTGTAGCCGCCGCCACCGCCTCCGCGATCGCAAACCCGGAAGAAGCCTCTGGTTGCTGTAGTGTACCGGCCGGTTTGGCAGTGCCATGCAGCCCGAGGAGGTAGGTCTGGTTTCCGCTCCATCCAGGGAGCCGAGACTGACCCGCTGGCTGCGGAGAGGCAGTGGGATCTTGGCGCACCTGATAGCTTTGGGCTTCACCATCTTTCTGACTGTGCTGTCCCGGCCAGGAACCAGTGAGTGTGCCAGGAGGGGCGGGGCCGCGGAAGGGGGCGGAGCCTCGGCGCTGGAGGGGCCGCTTTGGGCGTGCTGGGAGAAACCTAGACCCTCGGCGAAGGAGGGGCGGGTCGGGAGTGGTTGTAGGGGCTTAGTGGGCGGGGCCCCGGAAGTCCTGGGAGGGTGGGACTTTAAAAGACAGAACCCTCACTTCTTTAGAATGAGGTCCCTTATGGAAAAACTTGAGGGTCCTAGACTGGGCTGGCAGCCTATGTGCTGTAACAGCCCCTTGGCTACTACGCCTTTGTGCTGAGTTCCTGCTTCCTGCTTAGGCTTGGGACAGAATGCTGTACATTTCCCCTGTGGCCAGGTCTTCCTCTCAGTATCAGTGACAACCAGCTTTCAGCCCATTCTCTTTGATTCTTAGGTCTTTTCTCCTGGCACCCTGTGTTCATGGCCTTGGCGGTGAGTTTGGATATACTCAGCTTAACCCTTGGGAAGGCATTCGGTGTTTTCGCCTTTCTAAACATCAGAAAGGTGGGGGTGGGGAGGGCTTCTTCCTTCCCTGGAACCTTTAGGATTGGGGGAAATGGGGTAAAGTCTCAGGGGGTTGAGGTTGGAGAGGGGGATATTTCTTCTCTAGGGCCTGAAAGGAAGAAGCAAGAGGGATGGCATCAAGGCCTTTCCCTCAGAATTCAGGAGAAAGTTCAATGTTTGCTGTCCTATGGTCCAGAAATGCGTGTGTGAGGCTGAAAGGCCTTTCAGCTTCCCCAAGGTTTTCTGAATGTGTGAGAACAGCTCGTTTTCGTCATGCTCCATGCAGACCAGAGCCTCACTGGCCTTCTCCTGTGTTTACAGTTCTGTCTCTGCATGGCTGAAGCTATTCTACTCTTCTCACCAGATCACTCCCTGTTGTTCTTCTGTTCTCGAAAGACCCGGATTCGACTCCACTGGGCAGGGCAGACCATGGCCATCCTCTGTGCTATCCTAGGCTTGGGCTTCATTATCTCCAGCAAGATTCGCAGTGAGCTGTCCCATCTGGTGTCGTGGCACAGCTGGATAGGAGCGCTGACACTGTTGGCCACTGGGGGACAAGCACTGTGTGGGCTGGGCCTCCTCTGTCCCCGGGCAGCCCGGGTGTCAAGGGTGGCTCGCCTCAAGCTCTACCATCTGACATGTGGTCTAGTTGTCTACTTGATGGCTACAGTAACCGTGCTCTTGGGCATGAACTCAGTGTGGTTCCAGGCCCAGATTAAAGGTGCAGCCTGGTACCTGTGCCTGGCACTCCCGGTGTATCCCGCCCTGGTAATCATGCACCAGATCTCTAGCTCCTACTTGCCAAGGAAGAAAGTCGAAATGTGAACTCTCAACCTAGGTGGGATTCTTGCCTTAGACTTCAGCAGTTCCTTGATCTTTATGGGACCCACTTCAAAAGCAGATGAATTTTTACCCTTCCTGGCTGAGCCACAGGGTGCCAAAAGCCTAACTGCTACTGCTGAGGGATGATCTGGCGGGCCCCGATGGGAAATGTATTACTGGGTGCAAGTGGAAGGTTCTGGAGAACTTGAAGCTTTACTCTTGATGAGATACAGAAGTATTAGGTGGTGGTGGTGGTGATGATGATGATTACTTACTTATGTGCCTGATGAAGAATTGAATCCCTAGAGGTTCTGAATGAGAGCCATAGATCTTGGGGTCCCTTCTAAGAAGCAGGACTGTGGAGAGCCCATGATCTCCTAGGCTGTGCTGTACAGACAACCCTAGAGAAGTTCCATATCTCAGGACCTCAGTGTGCTCATTCGAAAGTTTCTTACCTTCGACATTCAATGTCTGGCAAACTGATGCCACTAAATAATACCTCTTAGCTCTGGACCATGTGGACAGCTCAGGATATAATTCTTTAATCCATTCTTCCTGTACTCCCCTGGGGGGACATATCTCTACTTGTACCTTCCAGAAATCTACGCTGACTTGACTCCTAAGCCAAGGAACAAGAGCCATCAGCTGTGGAAAGAAGGGACGGGGTGAGGGCCCCCTGGACAATAAGATAGTAAAGACACTAAAGTCACTTTAAAGTTCTTTGAAGGTATAGGAGGGCATTGGCCTTAACCAAGCTCTGGACTCTTGGACTTCTTAGCTCAGCTAAGAACTTCCTTCAGGCTACCTCTGGGTCTAGACTGTGGAGTCTGGGTATGCTCCTGACATTGTTCTCATTCTCAGGGCAGAGTAGTTCTGGGCATCTTATACTTTGCCCCCAGGGCTTAGAGTATCTACCTAGCACATTGAAGCTTTTAGAACAAAATAAAAACAGAGAGTGGGACCCAAAGAATTCTGTCTCCCTGGTTGCCCTTCTGTCCTTTTCATTTAAGTTCTCCTTAGCTATTATCTCCTGCCAGCCCCTTGACCTCAAAGTGGGATGATTTTAGTACCAGCTGGGCTCTTTCCCTGTCACGACACTCCTTGTCCAGCCGAGTTCCCCAGAGCATCCTTGGTGGTGAGGGCTGGATGGTAAGCTGTGGTGTGGGTCAGTCCAGGCGATGGGCCCTCGATAGATCCTAATAGGACTGAAGATTGCTATGTCGGGAAAGGTACCCATGCAGCTTTCTTTCTAAGAGACAGAGCTCATCAGAAACTCTGGGAGGCTTGCAGTATAGGGGCTGAAGCTCCAGAGACAGAGGAAAAGCATTCGCTGTGTGTCTCAGATCCTCTGAAGTTTTAAGGCCTCTTCTCTGGGTGGCTCAGTAACGTAGCGGGTGGGATTCAATACTTTGGGAATGGGGGCTGTAGGACAAAAGTGTCCTCCCAGTGGACGTCACCATGCTTTTCTCAGGGAGATAGCATCTCTCATAAGCTCTCTAAATACAGCTTACTAAACAGACTCCTGCAGTGTAGAGGGGAGCTGTTCTTGTCTTTTCCAATGCCCTGTCTCCCTCTCAAGGTATCCAATATGCTGTGAGCTTGGAAGGAATGGTTACTGAGCCACATGAAAGAACTTCTCAACTAGGGTCACTTTGATGTGAGGCTCCATCTCTGTCCCTCATCAAGGCCAGTGCCGGGGGCTCCCCAGGGTGGGCCAGGTAAGGTTCAGCAGTTTGTTTTCAGAGCACAGAGGCAATGCCGGAAAGCCTGAGCCTGCCTGAGGTGTTGCCTCCTCCCAGGTGGTGCGGGGGCTGGTGGGCGGGCGGGCAGGCGTGCTGACAGCCGGCAGTTTGCGTGGGCTGTGCCATCTGATGTCTATTCCCAGCCCTGGGAGGAAGGGGAGTCATTTATATTCTGCAGGAAGAAGGGACCCAGCTGTCGCTTCCTCTGACCAGTGAGCCTGGAGGGCAGCAGAGCAGAGGGGAGGTCAGGTAGCGGTGGTCCTCTGCTTAGGGATATGACCACAGTGTAGGATGGGCCCTTCTTGCTGGCAGGCCAGATTTGGGAGCGGGGCATCTGCCTCCCTGTCTTTATACTTCTCCATCACCACCTGCCCTCACATCCTGGGGCAGCAGCTGGACAACCATTAGACCTCAGTACCAGGGTACTTTTCCTCCAGCTGGGATCTATGGCTGCCTGCTACATACACCTCCTGGCTGTGCTCCCTCCTCCCCACACCATCTGCCCCTTCCTCTTCGTACCTTCCAGTGTCTGGATACTCCCTGGGCTTCTCAGCATGCAGCCAGGGACCCTAGGAGGACACACACGACTATCTTTGGCCAGTGTCCCTTGACTGGGGGAACCACTAGTAGTCAGCCTGTTTTGCTTTTTAAACCGGGGTGGGGGTGACACTCAGGATGCTCAAGATTTAAAAGTCTCCCATCATTTGCACAAATTTCCATATCGTGCTAAGTCCTGATTCCATATTTGATTGTGTTCCAAGCTTGATTATACTCAGACTCAACCTTGACGGCAATAGAAAGACAGTTTTGTATCAAATCCAAATGGTAACGGGCATGCTGTTCAGGTTTGGAGGCCTCTCCGGAACCCTTTGTTCTTGTAGCCTCCCTTTCTTTGAGTCCCATTGGGGCTGGGGGTGGCAGGAATGAATGACAGGAGCCCGGCATCTGAGAACTCTTGCTTCCTTCGCTGGCTGTCATCCCCATCCAAGATAGGCTGCTATCACTTGCCAGCCTGTGCTTGTTCTCCCCTCCCAATGTAGGCCACCCTCCTCCATGACACTGGCCCGCCTGCCTCTCCTTATCCCCACCTTTCCACCCCCATGCATGGCTGCTGTGGGTCTTGTTTTTCAAACCTCACTGTGGGAGATCCAGGCATGCCCCCTGAGCCAGCTGGCTGCTGTGCCAAGGCCTGTTCAGAGTTAATAATAATCATTAGTTGAATGGTGCTGGGGCCTTTCAGCTCCAGATCTCTAAGCATTTGCAGGCTGAGTCAGCCAGGCTTCACCTTCCCCCTCTTCCAGGGCTTTGGAGTGGAACAGCACGGGAATGCACTGTGGGAGAGGGAATCACGGAGAGACAGTATGCTCAGCAGACCACCATGGCTGTGGTAGCTGATAATCCCAAACCTTTAGTACTTCTGGATACTTGCCTTGGCCTCTGTGGGGCGCTCCACCTGAATGCCCTTAAGCAAGTTTAGAGTGCAAGAAAGTTTCTGGGTTCCCCCAGTACCCTTGTATGTGATTGGCACAAAGAACCTGTGTGTCATGAACTAAACTAAATGTGGGCCCGGAAAGTGGAAAGGCTGCTGTATGATGTCTCAGCTCCTAACTGCTCGGCATAGGTAAACTATCTGCTTCTGATCCTACCTCACAGGGATGTTGTGAGGGTTAGACAAGAGAACCATGTTCAAAGCATTAAACAAATGGAAAGCAGATGGGAATGTCCTGTCCTTTTATCTCCCTGAGCCTGGCTCTCAGCTTTATGCTTCCCAAGGAGGCAATAAACTGTGGGAGATGATGCTCAGGGGGACCCAAGTCTCAAAGGGGCTTTGGAGGCCATATAACAGTCACATTTCTTATTTTTAGATGGCAAGGTCATCTCCTGTCTCTCCCCGCCCCCCGAAAGAGAGGCCACCAAGAGGGTCCTGAGGTTTGTCTTCTATACTGCTTACCCTGTGTGGTCAAGCCACAGGGCTGATGGAAGATCTGCACCAGCACAGCTTCCTTCAGGTCTCATCGGAAGGGTAGGGTCTTGGCCAGGAGCTCTGGAGCTCTGGTCGTAACTTATGTAAGTCTTCCTTCCTAACTCTGCCCTTCTAAAGAAATAGTGGAGCATCAATAGTAGTGATCCCTGCAGCTAGGCACGGTGGCAAACCCCAGCACTCGGGAGGCAGATCTCTGTGTGTTCAAGGCTAGCCTGGTCTACAGATTCAGTTCCAAGACAACCAGGACTACACAAAGAAACATTGTCTCAAAAACCAACCAAACAAAAAGAGTAGTTATCAGTGTACCAGCACCCTGACCCTGCTTCCTTCCCCCAGTAACCTCAGGCCTGTCTATAGTCTAAGTACTAGGGAGGTGGTACCGTGAGGCACAAGTGGTCTTCTGACTTCCGAGGTCCACAGATTAAGGTTCCTTTTCCTGCTTTAGGCCCTTGGAGTAAGACCATAGTCTCCTCCTGAAAATGCTTTGCTGGAACATAGTTCTGTGTAATCTTTCAGATAAGAGGAAGGATACTTTCCATTCCCTTTGTCTGAGAGCAGGAAGCATTTGGAGGAGATGAAGGCAAGCAGCAGCAACAGTAGCTTGCAGGCTTGCACATTTGTCTTTTTTTTTTTTAATCTTAATTGTATTTTCTGTCCTGGGACCCAGGAATGAAACACTAGTCTGGCCTCAGCCATTCCTGCCAGAATGGTACAAAGAAGTCTGAAGGTGGAGGCAGTGTGCCCCAGAGCTGCCCTGGATGGGTTGGAAGTAGATGGTCAGCACTGGGCAGGGCTTAATTCAAACAAATTACCTCCGGTGGGACTATCATGTCCCGGAAAGCCTGGCTAGTCACAGATGTGGTCAGAGAACAACAGCCCATTGGTAATCAGCCAGCTGTTGTCCCAAGGAGGTTTTTAACCTGCCTTTGAAGCTGATGAAGGAATCATCTCAGGGTAGTTTATGGAATCTGGGGGCTTGATTTTGTGTCACTTGGGACATGAGTGGCTCCAGGCACCCTGTCTTTGAAATGTGCCCTGGCTGTGGTACTTAGACCCACAGCTAAGCAAGTGAGGGAGCAGTGGGGGCGGGGGGGGGGAAGAAGTGCAGAGCATCATCTTGCTCCAGTCCTCCCCAGCCTGTGTGCTCCCCAGATCTATGCCAGGACAGAAGTCGCCTCGTAGGACTATATGATCTGTTCACTGAAGGATGCTCTCAGGCCATAGTTCTGTGTCTTCTCTGCTCTAGGGACAGTAATCAGGCTGGCACACCCCAGAAGGGACAGGCTCAAGGCAGTTCTAAGGATCTTGGCCATTTGATATCTTCAGCCTGTCACTGGGCCTAATGGAAGTGGTTGACTGGCAGCTTTAGCCTTCTCTTTCAAAGCCCTGGGAGAGGAAGCAGCCACCATAGACTCCCTGTGGCCTGACCAAAAAAGCCAACTGTCCTTACTGCAGGGCCTGAGCTTTTTTTGCTATGTGGGTGGAGAAAGTACAGCATCACTTGGTTGCCTAGGAGATAAGATAAGTGGCACAAATACAGGAAGGGGAGGAGTTGAGAGACCAGGTGGAAGAAAGACTAGGCTAGCCCATGCACTGGACTCCTGTCACATCTGCCTTCTCTGTTCCTATGACGTACTTACTGCCTGAGGGGAAGGAGGGAAAGTATTGCAAGACTGACAGACAAACTGCACATCCTGATCGCCACCCAGGGAGCTTGTGGCTCAGGAGTGAGATGAGCAGAAAAGGCAGAAGAGAAGCAGGTCTGGAAGGCAAGAGATCTCAGGAAACAAAGGGGAGCACCTGAAGCTGTCTTCCCAGCCGTGGCTCTACCAGCACCATCCTCTCAGCCTGGGGGTGCACCACAGCAAAAACAATATGCAGATGTGGACTATGAGAGAGCGCTGACCTCAACATCTGTATTTCACTGACTGACTTGATGTGACTAGCAGTGGAGCAGCTTCCCTGTTCCTCCCAAAGTGAGAAAGACAACTTCCCAGACAGAAGAGGGCCACAGTGGCTCAACTTCATACACATGAGAGGTTAGAGTAATTATATACACTCTCCCTCTGGTCTCCCATCCAAGTACAAACCAGGACTGACCCTATTTAGCTTCTAAGATCCACTGAGATCTGGCACATGTAGGGTGATAATGGCCTAGACCTCACTCTCTTTGGATCTACCAGGACAATCCCTTCCAGAGGCCCCAAGAACCTAGTCAGAGTATAGTCCAGTCCAGTTTCTGGTAGGGTATGTCTATTAGAAAAAGTAAAAATTCCATTGTTGAGGCTTTTTCCCATTCTGCAGAATACTTACTGCTCATGAAACAGTCATTGAGTATTAACATACCCATTAGATGAGTATGCTTTTAGCCCAGGATGAAAATATCCTGGTAATAATCAAAATTTTATGAAAGTGAGCTGTTTCCCACCATTAAAAAAAAAAAAAAAAAAAAAAAAAAAAAAGGCAACCTCCCAACCCAAGCATTTCTACATTGTACCAATTAGAAAGCTTGATCTAGCCTTTTAAGAAGAAGCCTTAGGGAGGCAACCCTTCTCCTTAGGGATCTAGAAAATCGTCATTATGCACAAGCCTAGCCCAGGATATCTAGACTCTTGCTTGCTCGGGCACTGTGATGCTGCTTTTCAGATTCTGTCTCAGAGGTTGGAAAACTATGGCCTGTTGGCAGACCAACCCCTCCTGATTTTGTGTGGTCTGTAAGGTTGGTGGCTTTTATATTTTTAACTGGTGGAAACAAATTCAAAAGAAATTAATATTTTAATGCTCATAGGTAAATTTCATTGGATGCTATATTTTGGCAGTGATTTGAATAAGTACCTAAAAGATTCATGTCCTAGAAGCTTGGACCCCAGTGTGGTATAGCTGAAAAGTAAAATATGGGGTCTAGTGAGAGAAAATTAGGTCATTGGGGGCATCTCCTTAGAAGGCATTATTATACTTCTTATAGGACTCTGGTTAATTCTTACAAGAGCAAGTTGTTATCAGAAGAGCCAACCAGACCCCTGACTCTCTCTTGCTTCCTGTCTTACTGTGTGATCTCTTCTGAATCCCTTCCCATTATTGTGATGACATATACCATGAGGCCTTCATGAGATATACAATAAATACAACCACCAGATCTTGGACTTTCATTCTCCAAAACTGTAAGCTAAGTAAACCTTTTTCCCTCATAAAATACTCTGTCTTGGGCATTTTACTGTAGCAAAAAGGTTACTACATTGGGACAGAGCCAGAGTCATTCATCTATATACTGTCTGTGGATGTTCGTCTGTGTAGTAGTGCAACTGATGTTTAATAAATGGTGAATCCTATAAAACCCAAAATATTTACTGTCTGGCTTATACAAAAAAGTTTGTCAGTCTTCTGTCTAACCTTAATGCCTGGATGATAAATATTTTACACTTAATTCCTAGATGCAGATAACACTTAAAAGAGATTTTCTCTTGAGATATGTCATACCCTTTTGAAGTATGCTGAACCCACCCACAGCCTACGATAAATAAACCATCCACAAACTGTGCCAGAGCGGAGACTCAAGCCAGGTTTAATGGTCATTGTCTAGTATAGAGCCCATTGGCTCCGAGGCTTGCCAGCCTGGTGTACACAGTGGGAAGAAGAGTTCTAGACACAGGAAAAAGGAAAGATTGAGGCAAGACCATACACATAACTGGAAAGATGGCTTTGTTCTCCCCAGAAGGGTCTACTCTTTCCTGGCTTCTTTCAGGGACCCCATAGATACAGCAAAGAAAAAGATCACAGATAATTACACAGACTGTAGAGCCCTGTCACATCCTGTCTCCAGAGACGCCTGCTCCTCCTTCCTGGGAGACACGGTTTATGGGTACAGATGGGGTGAAGGTCAACCTTTCTCATATCTACAAATGGTAGCTTTCTTTCCAAGGTCTAATGGGATTATACATGTGGGATACGGATACACATACACTCCCCCCCAAAAGGAGAGAGCTACCATTGGGTTATAAGAACTGAAACCACAAGAGACCACCAGCAGTTAAATGGCCTGGTGGTGTCCAGACATGTCCTCCAAGAGTCTCGAACTAGGGCCCAAGTTAGTGGATATAGTCGGGGGAGCTGGGGGTGCAGAGTAGGGCTTACAAAGAAAATGGTCCTCCTGGTCCTCAGGAGCTCAGCTAGAATGTCCCCAAAGGCAAAATTCATTTGACCTCCATTTTAAAGTGTTTCACAGCCCTAGATGGTGTCAAGAGAAGAATCTGCCACATAAGAGATTTTCTATTTCCTGACGAGTTTGAGGACAGAGGTCTGGCTCTTGAACATCTGCTGACTAAGTTCCCACTGGTCTTTGGAATACAACCAAATGGCAGTCCTCCCTATCTAAGCCTTCCCTATCAGGATGAACGACACAGGAAGCACTCAGAGCTGCTTAGCCGGGACCAGCATCCTTTGGGGATTCTCACCGCTCTGCTTCTAGCTTCCTGTCTTATATATGTTTAGTCTATAAGGAGGGTTTTTGAGGAGTCTGACGAACCAGCTGGTGCCTCATCACCCTTCTCCCAAAGGCTTCAACATGTGGTCCCCCTAATTCTGGCCTCAGCAGAGAACTTATTCAGAGCCATGGAGATATGGGTAAAGTTCAGGGTGTTCAGAAATTAAAGTCCAAGAGATTGTGCATTTGAGGAGCCTGGCATGATCACTGTCTCTCCTACAGTTCAAGAAAATTGTGTGTGAGAAGTTGTGCGTGTGGGTGGAGGCCATTCTAGAGGGGCCACAGATTCACTGTCCCGGTGGAGGTAAGGTGCTGGCCTGCATGCATACCTATGAGCATGCATACCTATGAGCATGCAACTATTTAGGGGATTGCTGCACCTCTCTCTTGACAAAACTAGGTTACAAATAAAGAATGGACTTGAGGTCCCAGGAGCAGACAGGGGACAATGTTTACTTCTGTTTCTCTTCCCCAGTTCTTACAGGCAGCCTGGCAGGCTCTCCCAGCACTAAGCAGCCCTCACCGTAGGTAAACAACACCTCTTAGAACCTTAAAAGCAGCTCAGGAAACTGGAGGACCTGGACAACTTCCAACTACAGGAAACAAGGGAAGAAAGACACTGAAAAAGACTAACACAGGGGAACATTTTCACCTTTGCCCTGCTCACCCCCTTCCAAAGCTCTGGGGCCAGTGGCATGGTCAAAGGGTGCTGGGCATAGTCATCTCTGTACCCGACGTATTTTGCAAGCCTGGATGGAAGCTGAGGCTGGGTTTGTTTTGAAGTCTCTCTGCTCTGACAGCCACAACTGCACTGACCTCCAACTGAGAGGGATGATGGCAGAACTTCCTTTTCAAAGTGTAGTGCCCCTAATAACACCTCTGTTGCAAGACTGCCTTAGAGCCCGGTGGGGAAGGCAGGTCTCTCAGCCACACTCTGTAGTGTCTGTCATTCTGGGGCAGGGGCTACTAGGTTCCAACCTTTCCAATAACAAAATTGGCTTTGCAGCAGGAGTGAGGCAGCCTTGTCAGCAGAGAGAAGATAAATATTGGGTCCTGTCTATCTCCAGACCTAGTCTGAGTGAGCAGGAGCAAACTTTACTGGACTCTGCCTTGCAGAGCGGCATAATATGGAAGGCTCAGAACCCCACCTGAGTTGATTAGAAGGTGGACTGAAGAGAGGGCACACACACGAAATCAGGTAGGTCTGACTGGCTGCTACATCAGAGACTGGTTTTCCTCATTCTTTACGTGAGAGTGGCCCTTATGCTACAGTGGTGGCAGGTATCCATAATGCTCAGCCTTCAGCATCCTCTCCTGTGGTCCCAACTCCCAACTGGGAGTACTAATCAAATACTAATCAAAGCTTTCTTTCAGCCAGGGAATTAGCTTACCTGGAATTTATGTCCTATCTACAAATTTGATGAAATGACAGGCACCCCTTAATTCATTCTGTACCTGTCTGTGCCACTTGCCCCAAGATAAGGCACAGACACCACATCCTCTATTGTCGCCATAACTCACAGGCAAGAGGCCAGACTCCTGCCAAAATCCACCTACTCTCAGACCTCCTGGGGAAAGAAGGCTTTACTGAGAAGTCTCACAGCAGCTTTAGGCAGTGCTATAGAACCAGGCCTCCATCTTTTCCTGACATTCATTTCCCAAAGGTTTCCAATCCCTTAGCTCTGAATGTGACTTCCTGACCAGAGACAATACTGCGACATTCCAGCCAGCATGGCTCCTGTGGAGGCCCCCCCCCCAACACACACAACTTCACAGGTGTGGGTGGGCAGAGACAGAAAAAAATTGTTTTTCAAATGGTTTTCTCTTAAGGAGCTAGGGATGACCTCAAAAAAGTTTAAGGAATCTGCTCTTCCCCTCACCCCTTTCTCGTTCCCATCCAACTCAGGCTGGTCCCTCCTCCTCTACCACACTGAGAATAGCCAAGGCTTTAGGTAGGGGTGTGGTGTCTGCCTGAGGATTAATATATCCGCATGTGAAATGCGCAGCATCCACACCATCACTGGGGTCTTGCCTGCTCTTGTGCCCATGACCAATTCCCTGGTGGTCAGGAAGAACCCACTCCCTTGGGCAGCCAGCCCCTCTCTTCCATCCCCTCCTATCCCTCAGGGGTACACTACCTCTCCTGGGGCAGAACCTCCCCAATCTATCCTGCTCACACCACAATGGGCGTATCAGAAAAGACCGAGCTGACGGACTCAGGATCTGACATCCTCCGTTGGCCCTTGCCCGTCGCCTCGGGCACCGGCAGAGTGTTGCCTGGCTTGAGTTTGCCATTTTGACCCTGCCCTGGTCCAGCAGGTTCCAGGAAGGCTACCCTCCGGTCAAAACCATCCTCTTTCTCCCCACCAGCCATAGGATCATGGTTGGGTGTGGTGCTGAGCATGGAAGAACTGAGGCTATCCCCTTGATGGCTGGAAGGCTTCTCCACACCCCTGCACCAACAGCGGCAAGGGGTCAGGTACAGGTATATGAGGACCAGAACCACACTGAGGATACAGCCCACCAGGGTAGTATAGGCTGTGTTGAGGGTGTCATGGTGTCCGTGCAAGGTGAAGTTGTACACTTTCAACTCCACAGACAGTGTCTCATTGAAAGTCTCCCCCATGGCGTAGCAGGTATACACACCCCCATCCTCAACCTGCACCTTTTTAAAATGAAGACTGCCATCCTTGGACACAGTCACTGTGCCATTGCCCCCCTGATTTAGCACCTGTTCATTGCTTGGTGTCACCCACACTTTGGTCATTCCTTGCTGTTTGGTATCACATGTGATGGTCAAGGTATCTCCCAGGTGAGCCTCCCAGGCACTTTCCTTGTACTCGCTGCAATTGAAGAAATCCAGATTGAAGACATTGTGCGGCTTCTTGGAATGCATACAGTACAGATCCTCCTGGAAATCCATCACGGAACTCAGCTGCCGGTACTGCCAGTGTGAAAACAGCTGGTAGAGTTTACAGTCACATTCCAGGGGGTTGTTGTGCAAGTACAACCCATTCTTGACCCATGCTGGCAACTTCTGAAGGTCCGTCAGCGGCAACTTCTTCAGCTTGTTGGAAGACAGATCCAAGAGCATGAGTTTGGGTAATTTGTTTCCATCCTTGATCAGTTCCAGAGGGAAGCGAGTGATCTGATTCTGGCTCAAGTAAAGTTTCTGCAGCTGGGCCATGTCCTCGAAGGCATAGCGGTCCACCACCCCGATGTGATTATTGTAGAGCAGCAACACTTCCAATGCCTGCAGATCGCTGAACAGGAACTCATCCAGCGTGTGGAGATGGTTAGAAGAGAGGTCCAGGTACCGCAGGTTGGGTACTGGGACAAAGGCCTCGGAGGAGATGAAGTTGAGCCGATTGTGGCTCAGCAGCAGAGAGTGCAGCTTAATCAGACGGGTGGGGGTCCACTCGGCCCGTAGCCGGCTCAGGTTGTTGTGGCTGAGGTCCAGAAGTGCTGTGTAGCTGGGCAAAGATTGGGGCACATTGGGCAGCTGCTGTTTGGAGCAGCTGAGGATGTTGCTGGCGCACAGGCAGTTGGCGGGACAGCTAACCACAGATCGGCCAGCCTTGGCTACCTCAAAGAGGAGCAGAATCAAGGAGAGCAGCTGGAGCCAGAGGCCTCGCAGGTCACGCAGGGGTTGCATAGTGTCACTGGGGAGAGCGAGGAAGGCCACCGGAAGATCTGGGAGGGAGTCACCCCGGCATGTTCTGGTGGAGTATGGAAGGGTCACTTTCACTACAGGCTTGAGAGAAAGAGGATGGGTTTGTGGTCACCAAGGACTCGGGAAGGATGGATCACCACTCCCACTTTCCTCTCCCACCCTTGCCCCCACCTTTTTGGGCTAGTAGAAAGAGGAAACGAGCCCGGCTAGTTCCCAGGCACTGTGCAAGCAGACTGTGGGCTCAAAATACTAGGGCATTAGAGGCACTGGCGCAAAGGCCCCGTGGGCTGGGGTCGCGGGTATAGAGTGAGGGTATACACAGCGTGTCACCTGCGGCGGTAGCGGTGGGGTGTCACAGGGATTGCACACTCTAGGTTTGGAGGCGGGGTCATCAGGGCCTTTCCCGAGGAACCGAGGGAAGGTCAACAGGGTACCGGGCTAGGAAGGGCCGAAGCTTTCCGGGGCCTGTGGCTCGGGATCCCTCCCCAGAACCTCCGATCACTGCACCTGCTCTGCGAGGATGCGTCTCAGCCCATGGCCAGTCCGGGAGCTCCGTCGCGGCCTCCCCGGCCGGCCTGTCACGGCGCCCGGCGTACGCAGGGGCCCGCGCCCGGCGACATCGCCGGCGAGAAACTTGCTGGGTTCCGCGCTGTCCACCCCGCGCCGCAGCCTCGCCTTAACCGCGGCGCCCGTCCGTCCGAGCCCACGCACGGAATGCCGCCTCCGGACCCACGGGCCAGGCGTGGAGCAGTGCGGCGAGCGGGAGACGCCGCGATCCCAGCCGAGGGAGCAGCGTGGGGGCAGCGAGCACCGCGCGCGCGCCCGTCGCCGCCGCCGGAGCCCTGGGGCGCGTGCGCGCGGCGGGGGCGGGGCGCACGTGCGTGTGTTTGTCTCCGGCTCCCCGCGGACACGCGGGATGCTGGCTCGGGTCAGGGCTCACTTCCTCTGCGAACCGGTCCTGGACCCGAAGCTAGCGACCGAGGTTCCTTAAGCGCCTCTCCTCCCTGGCTCCCTTTTCTCCATCCTCCTCCTGCCTCAGTGCTCAAACTCACGGTCAGGAAAAGTCAGCCTCACCAAGAATGAGATCGCTGGAGCCAGTGGACTGACTCCAGGGCAAGAGGCGTCCCAAGTCTTTTAATTTTTCTAATTAAAGAGATCTGGCTCGACTCCCGCTCTTCAGTGTTGGCGGGAAATTCATTAGTCGCATGTTTGATGTTCCTTCTGCTTTCTCTAGGGAGCTGTGATGTCCCAAAAATTTGGGGGAAGAGTTTTGTTTTCCTCCATTCTTGATGTCACGAGTCCTTACACCTTGGAGTACCGCTAAAGAGCACTGCTCCATAGCCTTCAAGCCTGCTGGGCGCGAGTGTCGGTTGGGAGGTGTGTCCTTCCACGGACAGCACATTGTGCTCGCCCCACTTCCCACCCTATCTGTCTCTGTCTCTGTCTATCTCTGTCTATCTCTGTCTCTCTCTCTCCTTCTTCCCAAAGTAGTACCTTATTGTGGGATGAGTCCTGTAGTTTATCTATTAACCTAATTCTCAAAAAATGAAAGCCAGTGGTGGGACGTTTGAGGTGTTTTCTGCAGGGTGACCTTCCAAACACAAAGAATCAATGTATGATATTGATGACTGGGGATGGGTGTAAGACGAACTAAGACCGTTCTTGAGATAGTGGACACCAAGGGAGATTTTACCAAAGTTTTCTTTCTGGGCTCTCAGAGTAGCAAGACCAAGCCTTTAGTTCATGTCTCAACACATTAGCTTGCTAAGAGTTTTAAAAAGAAAGAACGTATATTTGTCCCATATGTCTTACTGTGAATTTAAACAACTATATTATCTCTTCAAGGGATATTGGCATGTTAACCTTATGCATGATCTGAAAATATCTTTTTTTTTCCCCCTTCCCTCTTTAATCCAGACACGGGGGAGAAGTCAGGGAGGGTGGGTGGTCCTTTTTGAAGGAGAGGGAAGAAGGGATCATGAAACCAGTTGCTGTGAACTTGCTTTCTGTTAGCCAGAGATTCCTGAGAAGCATGCTAGTTAGTCCTGGCCTAGGGGTTTCTCAGTTGCAGGTACATGTCACATGGAAGCTGGTCATCAGAAAACTTGACTGGGTTCAGAGGGATGTCACGGAGAGTCACATGAATTCCTCCAATGGTTGGCTGCTGGCAACAACTCAGTGACTTTCCAGGAAGGTTGGGTCTCAAGACTGTTTAAGTACCCTGTATAGGACAGCTTTCCTCAAGGCAAGAGGTTCAAAACTATGCAGATAGAAGTCACAATGACCCAGCACTATAAAGAGTGTTATCATCTCCACTTTGGCCACATAGACAGATCCTGATGGAAAGAGACCACATAAAGGCATGGGTTACAGTAGAGGAGGATTGTTGGGGTCAACTTGAAGCTATTATCACACACATGGTCTCTGAAATCACGCCTATGTTTTAACTTGGAAAAGTTTCAAACATACTAAAAGTATGCAATGAACTTGTATATCCACTATACTTGTTCAATAAGTGGCAAGGGCATTGTATCGTTGTATTTTATGCAAAGATCCCTGGGGAAAAAAAAATCCATCCTCCTACTCGATTTGACCTGCCCTAGTCTTCCTCTAGATTCCACCATTCCAGGCTCTCTTCCTATCCTCTCTTCTTCTACTGTGTTGGAAAGGTAGGAAAGACTCATGTAGCGAGGAAGAAAAGGGCCCTTTGTGCTGGACACCAGTTTTAAGAGTTGGTATCTATAATTTGGATAGGTGTCCTCAGTCTCTTCTGATCTTGACTGCACTTAATTTTTTTAAATATGCATACAAATCTTGTCAATGGTGAGATTCTAAATCACTCATCCAGAGAGGGGCCCTAGAAAACATGGTGATATTGATGCTGCAGATCCACAAACCAGGCGTTTTGTGGTAGCTAGAAGTGTGCCATTAAAACAGGTAACCATGAGTCAGCACATGGAGCTTGTTGATTAATTGAAAACAAATAGCATTAGAAGCCACAACTTCAGTTTTTCTAGCTACACTGAACAAGGCATTGTCCCAGAAAGTCCTTTGGGTGGCACTGTATAGAGAACAGACTCACAATAACTCTGCCACAGCTGCTTTTTAGATCAAACAACTATCTATTAATTCACAACAAAAGACAACCTGTGCAGGATAAATAGCAACAGGTTATTTATTGTGTGTTTTTATTTCCTCTTGCTGGAATAGATCAAACCAACGTTCCTAAAGAAATTTCAAAGATATTTAGCTAGCCCAGGACTTGAACAAAAGAGGTTGCATATATCTATTAGTTTGTGAGACTGGATGGGTTGCTTTCCTCCACACTACAAGTATTTTTTTCTTCTGGGCTGACTGATACTGACCATTAGAATCAAAACAGAAGGGGTGTTGGTCGTACCCATTTAATCCCAGCATTTGGGAGGCAGAGGCAGCAACCAAGCGAGTTTGGGGGTGCCAGGACTGTTACACAGAGAATCCCTGCCTCAAAAACAAACAAACAAACAAAACAAAATAGGATAGAATCAAAGCAGAGGACGGTGAAGGAAGGCATCGTATTAAGAAACCTTTGGGGCTGGAGAGATGGCTCAGAGGTTAAGAGCACTGACTGTTCTTCCAGAGGTCCTGAGTTCAATTCCCAGCATCCACATGGTGGCTCACAACCATCTATGATGAGGTCTGGTACCCTCTTCTGTATACTGTATACATAATAAATAAATAAATCTTTAAAAACAAAGAAAGAAGCCAACTTTGGGGGCCAGAGAACACAGATTTGGGGTTGAAAATGTACTGAGTTGGCAGAGTGCTTGCTAGCATTCAAAAAACCCTAAGTTTGATAAAGACCAGCATGATATATATAGGATAACATCTGAAAATTAAAAATAAATACTAAACAAGGATCCTAAGTTAGTTTCTTTTAAAATGATTTGTGCATGGGGAGGTATCAGAGCGTGCACATGTGTATATGTGGGGATGCCCCTGCAGAAGCCAGGAGACAGTTGGATCCTGTGGAGTGACAGGTGTTTGGGAGCCCCTGATGTGGGTGCTGGGAACTCAGCTCCTCTGTAACAGCAGTGGTTGCTCTTAACTGCTGAGCATCTCTCCAGGCCCAAACTGAAATATTTGAAGGATTCTTGCATTTTTGTGGAAGGCATCAGGATGTTAGTAATAACAGTAATTTTATGGCATCTCCAGAAAGCTGAGCCTATAAAATAAGGCTATCTTGAATTAGTTAGCAAAACAAGATGCCATTTTAAGATTTGCTTAAAGGGATAATGGTTTAGAGCTCACCATTGGCTTGCATTCTTCCTATGTCAAGAAGCTCACCTATGTTCCCCTTTTTATGTTCCTGAAGGCACTTTTTCAGAAGGAATTTCTGTGGCTACTTCCCACCTTATAGATTATTGCTTGTTTCCTTTGCTGTTTTATTTACAAGGTTCTGAACATGCTCACCCATTGATGTCTTTCCCATCCTATAGGCAAATGATACTCTCTTTTTAAACAGTTGACATCACACTCTCCTTTTGTCATGCCTTGTCTGTGTTACCTCAGCCATGCACACTTCCTGAAAGCTCTGGATAGTCTTCAGAAACACAGGATGAGCATGCTGACTGGAGGGGGTGCCAATGTTTTCAGTACACTGGGCTCCTCAAGTTTATCAAACCTATCTGATGGGACTTCCTTTAACCTATAGCTCTCTGTCAGGGCTGTGGTGCTTCCACGGAAGTAATTGTTCTAGACAGCCAGATTATGAGCATTTTCTTGACTTCTGATACTCATATATGAACATCTCAAAATAGTCCCGAACTGAGTCATCAGATAGATGTTTCTTGGAAATGTATCTGACAGCTTTTATGGTTTGAAATGTTATTTCGTCCCTGAAGGACAGGATTCTACTACTACAGTCTTCCTGCTCCAGACCAGGCATCCCAAGGTGGAGGACCGGTTCCAGGGGGTGGTTACAAACAAGAATTCCCTAGAGCTCCCGATGGACAGTCTTTTAAAGAGTTTTGGCTCCTCCCCCTTAATTAAGGAGTTTTGTCATGTAAGTGGAAATATTTTTCCTGTTTATGCAGCCCCTTTTTTGATTTTCTTAAAAGGCTTCTAAGTCTAAAATTAAATCCTTGCCAACACTGAGACTTCTCAGCTAATTTCCATATCATACAAATTCTTGAGTAGTTTGTATTGTGTCTGGAGAGTTTAATATTCCAGTTTAGGAAGTTGAGACTTTTCCACTTGGAATGGGAAAATTGTTAAACAGAGTAAGGATTTCATTCCCTGACCTGTGGCATTTGATTAACTCTTTATGTAAACAGATCTTTGCTCTCTAATCAGTCTTCCTTTAAAAAAAAAAAAAAAGATTTATTTATGGGCTGGAGAGATGCTCAGTGGTTGAGAGCACTGACTGTTCTTCTGGAGGACCTTAGTTCAATTCCCAGCATCCACATGGCAGCTCACAACTGTCTGTAATCCCAAGAGCTGACACCCTTTCACAGTTATACATGCAGGCAAAGCACCAATTCACATAAAATAAAAATGAATATTTTTTTAAAAAAATTAAAAAACCTTATTTATTATGTATACAATGTTCTGCCTGCACACCAGAAGAGGGTATCTAAATGGTTGTGAGCCACCATGTAGTTGCTGAGTATTGAACTCAGGACCTCTAGAAGAGCAGGCAGTGTTCTTAACCTCTGAGCCATCTCTCTAGCCCTTGTTTTAGTTCCTGAGACAGGGTTTCTCTACATAGCCCTAGCTATCCTGGAACTCACCAGACCAGGCTGGCTGCAGAGTCACAGAAATTCACCTTCTTCTGCCTCCCAAGTGCTGAAATTAAAATTATGTGTCACCATACTCAGCTCTAATTATATTTCTGAGTCCAATTCAATTATGCTTGAAGAATTTCAACTATTTATACCATTCTTAACTGATTATATTGTTAATTATAATTTTGGCTGGTCTGGCACTTACCTGTAGTAAAGAAAGCTTCAGACTTCCCAGGCTATAATAGATGTTAACAGTCAAGTTCACAAGCTGGCAGAGGAGTAAGAGCCAGAAAGGAGAGAAGTCATTTTGTGGTTTAGAGGGCAACCAGGCTTGCTCTGCCCCTCACGAGTTACTTAGGCTATACTATGGAGACAATAAGAATACCTGTCTAACAGGAAGCCACTTTTTAAATATAACACCAATAGCACAGACACTACGTGCAATAATTAATAATTGTAACCTTCTGAAACTGAAGAGCTTCTGTAAGGCAAAGGACATGATTGATAAGACAAAGCGACAGCCTACAGAATGGGAAAAGATCTTCACCCATCGGACAGAAGACTGATCTCTAAGACATATAGAGAACTCAGAAACTAGAGGTCAAAACACCAAAGAACCCAATTGGAAAAT
The DNA here is from genome assembly GCA_004025045.1 of Sigmodon hispidus. Taxonomy (NCBI): domain Eukaryota; kingdom Metazoa; phylum Chordata; class Mammalia; order Rodentia; family Cricetidae; genus Sigmodon; species Sigmodon hispidus. The sequence continues at coordinate 130,105 of PVIH01003676.1, forward strand.
GGCATACAGAGCTAAATAGAGAATTCTCAACAGAAGAACTCCAAGTGGCTGAAAGACACTTAAAGAACTGTTCAACATCCTTAGCCATCAGAGAAATGCAAATCAAAACAACTCTGAGATACCACCTTACACCTTCAGAATGGCTATTATCAAAAACAAAAACAAAAAACAAACAAACAAAAAAAACCAGACGACAGCCTATGCTGGAGGGGAACACTCCTCCATTGTTAGTGGGAGTGTAAACTTGTACAGCCACTTTGGAAAACAGTATGGTGGTTCCTCAGGGAACTGGGATTGAATCTACCCAATGATCTAGCAATAGTACTACTGGGAATATACCCAAAGGATGCACATAGGACATCAGCTCAACTATGTTCATACCAGCATTATTTGTAATAGCCACAACCTGGAAACAATCTAGATGTCCCTCAACTGAAGAATGAATGGAAAATGTGATACATCTACACAATGGTGTACTACTCAGCAGCAGCAGCAGCAGCAGCAGCAGCAGCAGCAGCAGCAGCAGCAGCAGCAGAAGAAGAAGAAGAAGAAGAAGAAGAAGAAGAAGAAGGACACCCTGAAATTTGCAGGCAAAAATGGATGAATCAGGAGATCCATCCTGAGTGAGTTAACACAGATACAGAAAAACAGACATAGTATGTACTCACTCATAAATGGATTTTTGATGTAAAGCAAAGGATAATCAGGCTACAGTCCACCATCCACCCACCCCCAGCAGTTAGGTAACAGGAGAAAGTTAAGAGAGACATCTATAGATCCCCCTGGGAGATCAGTAGAGAAGATCTTCTGAGAAAATTGTGATCATGATTGGGGGGGGCAACAGTGGGAGGTGAGAAGAGAACATGAGAAAATGGGATGGTTTTGAGGGGGAGAGCAACAAAGAGGGGGAGCAAAGAAGTGGATATCCTGATAGAGGGAGTCATTGTGGGGTTAGAGAGAAACCTGAGACCAGGGAAACATCCAAGAACCCACAAGATGAGCCCAGCTAGGACTCTAAGCAATAGTGGAGAGGGTGCCTAAACTGGCCTTTCCCTATTATCATATGAATGACTTCCCTAATTGCCATTATAGAACCTTCATCCAGCAGCTGATGGAGACATATGCAGAGATCCACAGCTAAACACTGGGTTGAGCAGGTCCAGCTGAAGAGAGGGAGGAGAGTTTGCATGGATGAAGGAATCAGCATCATGATGGGGAGACCCACAGATTAGGCAGTCCTGTGTTGTTGGAGCTCTCAGATGCTGAAATAACAGCTCATGAACCTTCATGAAAAGGATCTGCACCCTCTGAATGTAGATGACAGTCGAAAGGCATGGAGTAGTGAGACTGTCACAAGCTCACACATCCCAATAGCGTCTCTTAACAGGCAGTAGGCACTGCACACACCAGGAAGTGGGAATGGGCTCTTCTCGCATCTTTGGTTAAGGCCCCTTTAAATTTATTTTCATTCTTACGCAGTCTCTAACATATACATAATGAATTTTAGTCATTTTAACACACCCATAACTCTCTTTCATCACCACTCCTTCCGCTGAAATACTTCTTTACAGTAAGTTGCTGCCATTGTGTGTGTGTGTGTGTGTGTGTGTGTGTGTGTGTATGTATGTGAGAGAGAGAGAGAGAGAGAGAGAGAGAGAGAGAGAGAGAGAGATTAAGTTTCATCAAGCTTTCTTGCACAATTATGGGTGGAACTGGAATATGGGCAGTTTATTAATGGCCACATCACTGAAGAAAGCCATACCTATTACCCAGCCACAATTAACTGTCAGTGGTTCCTCAGAGAAGAGTGGGGCCCCATGAGCTCTTTCCTTGTCCATGATGGAGTGTTGGTGGGTCTAACGTACAGGTAGTCCAGGCTTTGCTGAGTGTTGATGTCCTGCAAGACTGCTAGGGACAGAAGAGGAGGAAGCTGTGATCTGTGGACTGTGTTCTGCAGAGTCCTTTGATTTAGAGTCTAACGGAGCTTCGGAAGTGAGGGGCTGGAGAGATCGCTCAGGAGTTAAGAGCATTGGCTGTTCTTCCACAGGACCCAGCTTTGATTCCCAGAACCAACATAGAGGCTCAAAACCCTCTGTACCTCCAGTCCCAGAAGATCTGACACCTTCTGGCTTCCACAGACAATGTACACATGTGGTGCACAGATATACATGCAAGGAAAACACCCATACACATAAAATGAAGAAAAAAAATTAAGAATGATTGGGAAGTAATGAGGCAACCACAACAGAGGCAAGAAGGATCTGGAGTCATTAGCCAGCCCTGCCAGCTCCCAAGAGGGCTCTTGCTGGTCCAACAGGTCACACACACCCGCACCCCAACACAAAGAGTAGTTCCTTTAAGATTCCAGGAGCTCTGCTGTACTCAGTGTGGGTCAGACTATAGCTGCAGTATCCAGATCACTTCTGGGAAGCTCGTTTACGGCCTGGAGCACAGCCAGAGGTTGCTGATGGAGCTGTGCACAGTCCAGTAATCATATCATATGCATTTGCTCACAAAGCTTTGTTGAGTCTCTAGGGCAGAGCACTATTCTACAGGCCTCAGGGTGAAACTGAGTAGAGTCTAATATAAATATGCTTTGGAAATAGTCTTTCCTCCATCTCGGGCCTAGAAAGTATAATACGTGGATTGTAATCAATTTAGCAAGTACCTATCAACTGCCAGCTAAGCTCAGGATTCCCTGTAGGTGGTATAGGGTCTAGTAGAAAGATCACTGAATTTACTTCACTGAATTTACAGCTGGACCTTACTTCCACCCCTGTCAATAGCTATGAGACTATGGAGACACTACTCTGAGTCTCTGTTTTCTCACACAGAAATAAGTTATAAGACCTTTTTTAATTAACAGCTCAAACTGGAGCTGGAGGGATGGCTCAGTGGTTAAAAACCTGGCTGCCCTTGCAGAAGACCTGGTTTCCATTTCTAGCACTGACATAGATAAGCACAGTGCCCTCTTCTGGCCTCTATGGGCACTGCATACATGTGGTACACATATCTATATTCAGGCAAAACACCCGGACACATAAAATAAAAAATAAACCTTAAAAAAAGTGTAAATTGCAGAAAAGTGTAAATTGCAGAGCTCCACACTTACTGGATGAGAATCTCCATAATTAAGACCATGAGAGGCACTTTGATAGGGACCTTGGAGAACGCCACCCTTTAGGGCAATGTTACCTAGATGTGGGTTTAACACTGCCTACACCAGGATGTCAAAGGAACCTGGAAAGAAGGTTCCAAAGACCATCTCCAGACTTACTTAGAATTTTTGGATGGGGGGAGGGGGCTGTAAATCTTTATTTAATGTGATTCTAAGTGGTCCTTTACATTTAAGAATCATTATTATAGAATTTGGGCAGGGTTTGGGGAAACTTTGATAGTCATGCACAAAGAAAGGATTATGGAACATGGGAAGAAGTCATGGTAAGCACCTCTGAACAATGTAGAAAGGTGCAGCTTTTGGAATCTTAAGGCAACAACAACAACAACAACAACAAAAAAAGTCTTATACCACCTGGGTGTACGACTTTAGTATCAGCACTTGGGAAGCAGAGGAAGGCTGATCCATGTGAATCCGAGGCCAGTCTAATCTACATAGTGAGCTCTGGGCCAGCAGGGATACATAGTGAGACCCTGTCTCATCGTCATCATCACAACAATAACAAATACCTTACATAGCAGGACTTTGGAAGAGAGATCACAAAGGGTAGCCAGCATACTAGCTGCGAAAGCCATGGGCCCAGAGCCTCCACAAGTTAGAGAGTTGAAATAGTGTTCTGAACTGGTAGAAAGAAGCTTGCAGGGGCTGGAGAGATGGCTCAGTGGTAAAGGGCACTTGTTCTTGTAAAGGACCCAGGTTCGATCCCCAGTACCCACATGGAGCCTTACCATTTACTTCCTCAGGCACTGGGTATGCATTTGTGCACTGACATACATGCAGGCAAAGCACTCATATGAATACAAAATTAAAAAATTTTAATTTAAAATACTAAAAATTAATATTTTTATTAAAAATTAAAAATAAAAAAGAGAGTTAGCAATCCAAAAGTCACTTACTTTTTTGGTTTCCACAATGCCATACTTCACCTCCAAAAAAAGGTCTTGAATGAATCAAATTGCTACCATCCAATGTGGAGAACTCTTTAGATAACATTTTTATCAAGTACTTTCCTTTGGCTTTTGTGTGTCCCAACCCTTCATGTTTAATATTACTATATTGACCAATTTCCATCTAATTTCTGTGATTAGTGGAGCGTTCAGGGCGCATAATACCTGGGGTCTGCTTTCTTTTCAGGAAAGTTAACAGGGAAAAAAACCTTTAAAAGTAAGCACAGGGCTGACAAGATGGCTCAGGGGTTAAGAACAAATTCTATTCTATCCAAAGAGCCTCCTTCAGTTCCCAGAACCCACACCAGGTGGCTGACAACCAACTATAACTCCAGCTCTAGAAGATCCGATGCCCTCTTCTGGTCTCTATGGACACTGCACTCATGCGCACAACTTCTGCCCACCCCCATACTCACAATTAAAAATAAACAATAAAATCTGGAAAACAAACAAAAAAGCAAGCCCTTTGTTCATCTAGTATAGATGTTTATGAGAAAGAAACGAAGTGTGTTTCAGAAATTTGCTAATACCCTTTGTAAAGCTAGGAGATTCCCTCCCACTGAGCAAATGGGGAGACACACATGCAATTTCATATTCATTTTTTAGAAACACAGACTTCATGCATTGCTGGATTGAGAACATCTATTCTTCTTGGCCTTTAAATGACATAACTGTACAACCGGGTAGTAAGAGAGTCAGACAAACAGATCTCCACTGCATGTTCAGAAATAGCCTCTGACATTTCAGGGATGAATCGTCTCCATCTTGAGAGAGTGAGCTTCCCATCATAGGAAGTGATCGTGTACATGACCAGTTTGCACAGATGTCCATTCATTATTCTTTCATTCATTCTTTCATACACACCCCCATTCACACATGGTAAGAGTTCTTGTGAGTGTTTAGGAGTACAAGAGTGGAACATAAAAACAGACACAATAGAAACTGTCTCCATTCTCAGTGTTACAATTAAATAAAGGAACCGAAGACCCAGGTGGTCATGGGACATGACAACATTAAGAGCTTATATAGAGAGCCAGAGAAAAGAAAGAAATGAATCTATAAATGGGTCCTACATTGCACCAGAGAGTGACTGATGACCTCTGGTCTTCTTCCAATTCTGATGTCCAGAGCAGCAGCAGGGTCAAAAGTTAACTAGGCTAGGAAGAAAGGGCCCCCACTAAGTCCTTCCAGACAGACAGATGTGTTATTAAAGTAAAATAACAATGCACTTTCTGTATTGCCTTTTGTGTACAGAGAAATTTCAGGGCAAATCATCTAACCCTTCACCCCTACCTCCTGCTTTCAAAGCAATTGCCAACCTCTTAGCCTGTTCTGTGTGGAAGTTCTGTATCCATCACTGACCCTAAGTCCTGACCCCATCCTGGTGATTAGTATGGGGATGGAACATCTTCAGTGTGCTGCTGAGGTGGAAGCCAGGATTACCTGTGAGAACTGGCTCCTGAGGATGCTGAAATGGACAGAAAGGAGTGTACTGAGTACAGACTGGGTATGCCCAAACCCTGGGCCGACTCTTCCCCATAATTGTTCCAACAACTCTGAGGTTTGAAAGTGTTTCCTTTCCTGCAGGTTTTCTTCATTTTCTGAGTCTGCTTCCACAGACAGTACACCCGCCCTTTCTCCCTCCCACCAAGGTCACCACTCAGCAGGCTTTGATAAATGTCATCTTTTTTTGAAAGTCGCCTTGGAAAAAGGCAATTTGACTGCAGTGAGGCAGAACACTAGCCGCCCTTTATCGACCAGAGCCCAGCCCAAGAACAAAATGAAGAAGAGTGTGATGTGGCCCTGAGCTCCTGGTGATGCTTGGACTGATTCTCCCCAGAGACCTGTGTACTGAGAGCAGAAAGCCAGCCTTGCAGAGAAGTCTGGGCCCGGGGTCCAGGTCTCCTCCTCTCTGTCTTTCTCCTCAGCCCTCTTTGTCTTCTGTTGCTTGTTTTCTGGCTGGTAGCTAGAGGTCCCCGAGAACCCCCATAACTCCGGGGGCGGGAGCCCTCTCCACTGTGCAAGCAGTGGGCTGCTGATTAGCGCAGGGAATAAATAACAGCAAGCTAATTATCTCCCTGATTGCGGCTTGCCTCACTAACAAGGCTGGGCTGGAGTGGTGATGCGGCAGTTGATACTATTCCAAGCATGCTTCTGGGCTCAGGGAAATTTCCATGCCTTTCCAGTCGGTTGATGCTCTCCCTTCCCAGATGCCCTGGAGCTCTAAGTGGAAATGTTCACTCTTCTGCTTCACCTTGGAATTGAGAGACTCACCCCAGACAGACTGTTTATGTCATTCCCTAGTGGGTGCTGGAGCCGGCTTCTCAAGGCAGCAGGCAGAGGCTTTCAGAGGGAGGCTAGAGGTTGGCCAAGGGCATGGAAGGATGGGTCCTTAGGGACCACATTCTCCAGTACTTAGTATCCTAATTACATCTGCTACTCTGACTCCTTAAACTGAGTGCTTTCCATGGGCTAGCATATAAAAGAAGGAAAGTGCAAAGAAGGAGATTTTTCTGGACTCTGATCAAACCAGGACTACCTCTGTGACCTTGGACGGACTACCTCTGTGACCTTGGACGTACTCCTTTATCACTCTGGCCCCTCCCTCTTTGCTCTTTATGAAATGAGGCATAATGACTTTTGAACTTTGTTTTGGTCTCGAAACCCAATTTTGTGACTATAAATCTGAAGTCTGATTGTAGTATTGTCTTAGAATTCCATGGTGAAAAAGCTGCTTGGGCCTCTTAGGGCTGCATCTCCAGAATGAATTTCCCCTGCTGCATTATTACCACCCCTTCCGCTCCCCTCCCTGGGTCTTGAAAGCAAAGGGTAACACCTGCCTTAGGAAGAGTTTTTTTTTTTTTTAAGGCTTGTTTTTTATTTTGTAATTATATGTATACATGTGTGTGTTGCAGATACCTGACGAGTCCAGAAAAAGGTGTTGGATATGCTACAGCTGGAGTTACAGACAGTTGCGAACTTCCAGATGTGGATGCTAAGAATGGAGCTTGGTGCCTCTACAAAAGCAGTACATGCTCTTAACTGTTAAACCATCTCTGCAGCCCTGGAAGAGTTCTAGCAGCCTAGACTTTGTGGAGTAAGTAGTTAGCAGCTTGCAAAAAGACAGGGTATGTAGATGCCTTTCACCTGAGCAGAACTGCTTCTGGCTTCCTGTGGACAGAGAAAGAAATCAGTTTGCCTGACTGGCATTTTGGACCATCTCTGGCTATAAGGCTTAGTAGCACCTTCACACCTATTACTAGACCCATTTGTAGGAAGCTGAAGGTCCATTCCGTTCCCCTCAACAAAGACTCTCTACAGCAGGGGTTAAGGCTACCTCTATGGGAGGGCAGATGCTAGACAAACCAGATGTTTTCATCTGCTGAGGACAAATCTAGAAAAAGCAAACCTGGAAAAAGGGTGAAGAACAACATCTGGGTCACAAACCTCCTTCGAAGGGAGAAAGTAAAGGGGTGTAGCTAATGTTATACCTGCATCAAAGAGAAAAATGTTGCTTAAGAATAGTCAGAAATAAGATTGGAGCCTCCCCAGGTACCAAGTTTGTATTACCTGGCCTGATCTGATGAGAATATTAGGCTTTAGCATTCTTAAATTGTATCTGGATAAATGTTTCCTTTCTGTATTGGGTAGGGTGAGCTAATAATCATAACCCCTAACTCACTGGCTTATCTCAGTTGAAGGTGCAGTGAATTTTTTTCTTTTTAATATTTATTTATTTGGGGGCTGGAGAGATGGCTCAGCGGTTAAGAGCACCGTCTGCTCTTCCAGAGGACCCGGGTTCGATTCCCAGCACCCACATGGCAGCTAACAACTGTCTGTAGTTCCAGTTCCAGGCAAACACCAAGGCAAATAAATAAATAAATAAAGTTTAAAAAAATATTTATTTATTTGTTATGTATACAGTGTACAGAAGAGGGTACCAGATCTCATTATAGATGGTTGTGAGCCACCATGTGGTTGCTGGAATCGAACTCAGGACCTCTGGGAGAACAGTCATTGCTCTCAACTACTGAGCCATCTCTCCAGCCCCAGCAAAATTTCATATAGGTATGCAGTGAATGGCTTGCCTGGTGATACTTGGAAGGAGCACCATATGTGAAAGGTTCTGCTCACTGTACAGGCTTTAGAACTCTCTGCTGGAACCTCTGCATTCAGTTGGCAGATGCAGGAAGAAACAGGTAACATGTCCAATTACATGAAAGGTCTTACAGGTCGAGTCATTCACCTGGCATTCATCATTTCTGCCATCTACCCCTGACCAAGATTTGGTCATATGAGCACATCTGACCACAGGGAACCTAAGGAATTGTAGTCAAACTATGTACATAGAAGGTAAAAGGAAACAGTCTCTGATATTTCTACATGGCAAAGAACCTTTTTTTTTGTCATCAGGGTGGGTAAGATATCAAGTATAACAGGGTGCATGAGCTTCACAAATACAGAGTTTCTTAACAAGTATGTGCTTCTCGGATTAACATAGAATTAACTAGTCTAAATCCTGCCAGACCAGCCAGAGCTACATAGTGAGACCCTATCTCAATTTTGTTTTCTTTAAACTAATCTAGCACTAATTTGAAAATTGCTGGCTCCATTGGAACCATTAACACTCTCTGTAGTTGGAATAAATTTATTTGAACAATATGACAAGTGTTAGGATGCTGGAGGAAGCAATTTCACAGTGTGATAAGGAACGAACTCTTCAATACATTCAACCCATAGAGTTATAAACTTGTCCACTCTCTCTCCTCAGCCAAGGGAGGACTCAGCAAGAATAGCTGGGGTGGTTAGTGTAGCTGGCACCATGATTTGGTTGCCTCAACCTGCATACCAGATGAGTCCGTGGTGATTTTGATAAAGGAGATTGAACAAACAAATGATGTATTAAGGATGAGAGCAGTGTTTTCTCCTGGTTAGTAATCCTGGGGTTATCTGTGTGGAAGGGCTTGTATATAGGTGCATTAGCAAAAAAATAGATAATTCCAGAGCTGGAGAGATGGCTCAGCAGTTAAGAGCACTGACTGTTCTTCTAGAGGACCAGGGTTCAATTTCCAGCATCCACATGGCAGCTCACAACTGTCTGTAGTTCCAGTTTTCAGTTGCAGGCAAATAAATAAAAATAAATAAATAAATAAAGTTTTTTTTTTTAAAAAAAAGATAATTCACCCTTTATGTTTGTAACATAAATAGGTATAGCTAGGTATATGTGTATATACAAGCATATCTCTTTTTGTGTATGATGTAGGTGTGGTGTATGTGTGTCTGTTCATGGGCTTGTGGAGGCCAGAAGCAAACATCATATGTCTTCTTCAATTTCTTACCACCTTAATTTTTGATACTGGGTCCTGACTGATTTAGCTATGCTGGCTAGACAGTGAGGTTCAGCCTCTGGTTCCTCATTGTAGGGATCACAGATACACTACCCGCCTGGCTTTTACATGGGTGCTGGGGATCCAAACTGAGGTCCTCATGTTAGTGTGGCAAATATTACTGGCCAATCCACTTCCTTGGAACTTGTACAATTACTTTTATATTGTAATCTAAGAACTCACCTGTGTGTTCTGAAAGATATGAAAAGCAATAACAGCAAGCACCACAGCCACCTAAATCTTGGCTTCTATCATTGTAGACATCACACACACATACACACATACACACACACACACACACACACACACACACACACACACACACACATGGCTAATAAGTATAGAAGTTACTAAACCTGGAATATCTTATACTAGAAAGGAAGGAATATCAAAGAATGATGTATACTTTTCAAAAGGATAGAAAATTCAGCTTAAAAGGGTGCTTACAGATCAAATCTGAGACAGTCACACAGCAAGATAAAATATTTTGATATTTGGTTATAACCCATTGAGTAAAGTATGAATGGATTGATACATACATTAATAAAGGGGAAAGGGAAGTGTTTATCTTATGATAGAATGTCAATTGATAAATATAAAAAAGGATAAAGTTAGAAAAATCGCCACTTGGCAACAATCATCATAGTAATAAATAATTTAGGCAAGATTTATTTGTGGATGTTAAAACCATGGGGTGAAATTTGATGAGAAATAAGATGTTTACACAACCTTAAAATGTCTCCCCATGAATACTTACTAATTGATAAGTACAGAATATTTATCAACTTATTGTGGGACAATTTGGCTGACCCCAACCTAGCTAAGTAGCAAAAGCTAATGTCTCAGAGAATGGGGCAAATCAACATGGTGCACCTCTGGGTGTTGTGGATGGTTTCCGGGCCTTTTTGGGCCCAGAGGTTTGGACCTGGCCTGCGGCACCTTTTTCCTCCCAAAGAAATGAATCAGACACTTATATTAACTTCATACTGTTTGGTCCATGTCTCAAGCACATTACTAGCTAGCTCTTTCATCTTAAATCAACCCATTTCTATTACTCTGTCTGCCAAGTGTCCTGGCCCGCGGCTCACCTGGATTCCTTACATGTCTCTCTTCTTTAGGGATTGGAAGGAGACTGGCTAACTCCACCCTCCTTCTACCTGTCTGTCCTCTGATTCTCCACCCACTTTTACGGTGCTCTACATAGGCCAAAACAGTCCTTTATTTACAGCATACAGAACATTCCACCACATCCAGGTGAAAGTGAAGACAATGGGAAACACCATTGGTCTGTAATATTCCCATCAGAACTACAGAACCTGAATCCACTCACTAAGGCAGCATCAGTGACACTCAAACTGAGAAACATCCTACCAGGTGAGAGAGAGGAGAGGGAGGGAGGAAGGGATATTGTCTCAGATTGAAAGAGACTAAAAGATAATTTTAAAGGCAACACACATTATACTGGATCTGGGTTGAAACCTAGATCTGTAAGTAATGTCGTTAGGACAGTCAGTAAAATTTGAACTAGACATTGTTCTATATTAAGGTTAGTTTCTCAGCTGCAATATTGTGCTGTGATTATGTAGGAGAATGTCTTATTTTAATTAAGTATATACTGAAATGTTAAGTGGTAACAGGACATTATGCCTGCAATTTACTGTCCAATGTGTCAAAAATTATATATGTATATATAGAAATAGACATATACACAATATATACATATATAATATATATAAATATAAATTTTGTGCACACGCGAGAGAGAGAGAGAGAGAGAGGCAGAAGCTCAAGAAGAATGGAAAATTGAAATGTAAATCAAACTGAGCAAACTGAATGAAAGGTATGTAAGACTTCTTTGAAACTTCTATAAATTTAAAACTATTTCAAAATAAAATATTGGAACTAGAGAGATGGCTCAGGGGTTAAGAGCATTGCAGAGAACCTGGGTTCCATTTCTAGTGCTTACATGGTGACTAATAAACCTTCTACAACTCTAGTTCCAGAGGATTCAATGTCATCTTGTGGCCATCTGGGCATGCATGCACAAAGTGGACAGACATACATGCAGACAAAACATTCATTACACATAAAATAAAAAACGAAATAAATAGTAAATAATAAAAAGCACATATAGTGAACAAAATGCTTTTGGAGTCTGTCAGGAAAGACATGTAAGAGTAGAGTTGACAGCCATGAGAAAGGGGTAATACTATCAGCAACACTGAATGGATCAATGATCTAGGTTAGGTTCTGATCTTGTCTCCTGCCAGTTACAGAAGATCTGGAAGAAACCATTTGTACTCAGCAGTTTCTCTGTCGCATTCAGCCGGTCCCATAGCCATTTAATCCCAAATAATCACACAAAGGCTTATATTAATTACAAGCTGCTTGGCCTATGGCTCAGGCTTATTACTTGCTGACTCTTACTCTTAAACTAACCCATGATTCTTATCCATGTTTAGCCACGTGGCTTGGTACCTTTTCTCAGAGCAGCATTCTCGTCTTACCTCCTCTACATCTTGCTGGCATCTCCTTTGCTCTTCCTCTTCCCAGAATTCTCCTTGTCTAGTCATCCCACATATACTTCCTGCCTGTCTAGCTTCTGGCCAATCAACATTCTATTAAACCAATATTTACAGTGACGAATATTTACAGCATACAAGAACATAATCTCATGATACTTCTCTCCTTTTTCTTTTATAAACAAAAACTCCAAATCTAATCTCCTTGGTATAATTTTTTCTCACCATTATCTATAACGACTTGTAACCAACACTGTAAACAAAGACAAACATTCATAATCCATTGAAAGACCAAAAACCACCCACCCTACCTCTTAAGAATGTGAGCTTTGAGTTCTTAAATTTACTTTCTTATCCTTAGATATCTTATCCTTATCCTAAATCCTTAGGAGATCCTGAAAAGAAAATTTTTTGTTAACTGTCAAGTCCTGGGATAGGTAACTGTATCATTTGTTGTCCAGTCTCTGCATAATGGGAAAGTGCAGGGCTTGCCTCAGGTCCTGGCTAGAGTAATCTAGGAGGCTGGTTCATTTCAGCTAGCCACCTCAAAATTGTCCTGAGCAGTTTGTAGTCCAAAGCTTCTCTCTGGTTGGTGTTTGTCAGCCTAGTAACGTTGTCACAGTCCATGTTAAATCATCATTGTGGGCCCATCTTCCTTTTGGAGACTTCAAAGGTCACAGTCAGACATCATAATGGTTCACTGCAAAAAACTGGTAAGAGACTCAAACCCAAAACGATGCACACAGATAATTGTGGAGAAGAAACACATGTGTTGGGAACTGCCTAAAAGGTAGAGCTGGCTGGAGGGTAACGCTGAACAGAACACTTAGCTAGCTGGTAGTGACTCGGGCTTCATGTAGCTCCAGCCTGTGCTGGTAGCTACAAAATCAGAGGCAAGCAGTTTTTTGCAAACACATGCCCCAAAAGCTGAGCACCAGACATTGTACAACTTCTCTTTGATCTTATAATAAAAACCTAGAGCCAGATATTGGGGAAAAGCTGAACGATCAGAGAAGCAGAGGAACAAGCCACAGCCAGTTCTTACCCATCCGACTCTTCAGGACTCACTCCACAAATCCTAGCCCAACTCCAAGCTTCTTCATCCTCAGCCAACAAGAGAAGTAGCAAGGGAAGCTGAATTTCTCTCCTCTCTTCCTCTGCCCAGCTAGCTTACTGCCTGATTCAACTTTCTTAGAGTTAGCTTAAAGGTGTGGGCCACCACAGCCTGGCTGTTAGGCCTTGAACTCACAGAGATCTAAACAGATTTCTGCCACCATTAAAGGCACAGATCACCACTCCCTGACCTTCATGGCTTGTGGCTCTGTGGGTGGCTCTCTCCTCTGATATTCCAGACTATTTTTATTAAATATACAATATATCACCACAGCATTTCACCTCATTGAGCCTCAGCTGGTAGGACTGAGCTCCACAAGAGTACCACGTGCCTTTAAATATCAATAATAATATATGTGACAGAACTTTGTAAGTCATAAAATGTGGCAACAGGTATGTCACAGTAATACGTATTGTCTTTCAGCAAACTACAGCCCATGGATGCTGAGCTGGCCCCGTGGCCCCCACGGCTCTCAGCTTTTCATCTAAGTGTTATCTCAGTGTGGTTATTTTCAAAGAGATGACTCTCATATAGAGAACTATATATAGAGAACTTAGTTCTCACATAGAGAACTAAGAACACCTGGCTTCCAGACAGAGGCACCTTTGACACAGATGTACATGCAATGGCTCGGCAGTGGTGTGTATGTTTGTGTTCGTGTGTGCAAGTGTGTGGGTACACTCAGTACTCTCTGTTCACAGAGATGCGGTGGGGAATGACGCATGTTGTTACAGATTTATAAACATCTGCTCGAGTGGCCCGGGCAGTCCCTTCTAGAAGGAAAGCCCTCTGCTTTTGTCATGAGTGACAGAAATAGTTGTGCACACAGTGTTACTGTGTAAGCTACTCTGACAGCTTAGGAATCAGGGTCCTGATGCTGCCTACCCGCCCGCTGGTAGACAGCAGTTTGGGCTAATGAAAATCATGGCTGAGGTCTGAACACTTCCCAAAGCCTTTTACCCACATTCCTTCATGTAAGCCTCAAAGCCACAGCAACCTGGGTGGCAAGAACTGCTGGGTGCATTTCTTACAGATCAGAACTTGCCCGATCAGGTCTGGGATTTGCCAGAGGCCACAGTGTTAATAAAAGGTACCCAAGGAAACAAAGTTGCCACTTTAGCAATACTCCTTACCACAGACATCTTCATTTGCCTCTGCTCCCTTTCCTGGGTCCCTTTCCCCCATTTGGATGGAGAAGGGTTCCCTTTCTGATGTTTTTGGCTTCTTAGTGCTCTCCTCTTTAATCACAAGACATCCACTGCTAGATCTCTGACCCTGAAATAACCTGCCCCTGCCCCTGCTCCCGGTGGTCCAGCCATCCCTTCCCCCAGCTCCCACATTCCAGACAGAAGCAGGAGTTAGCATCTTAGTCCCTGTTACTAAGGCTGTCACTCACTCCCTGTTCTGGAACCAATGGAAGAAAATAAAGGTGAGGGTACCTTCCAGTGGCTGCGGGGAGCTGGCCTAGAACTCACACGCCCTGCCTGCTTCCCCATCCTGTGCTGTTAGAAGATGTCCCCTTTCCCTTCCAATGTCAGAAGAAAGACCAGCTCTGGTTTCTAGCCCCTCAGCCTCCATTTCTGTGTACCTGAATGCAGGGAGTTCAGTTGAGGCCAATTTATCACCAGGCTCTGTCTGTCCCAAGCTCTGCCTGGCTGCAGATAGACAGATGGCTCCAAGCTAGACAGAGCGGAGCCCAGCGGTCTCTGCTACACCTCTTGAGTAGTAGCTTCTTATTTTACTAACACTCATCCAAACAATCTAAGAGCCCAGAGAGAGGATGGGGGTGAATGGTGAGCGTGGGTGTGTGTGTGGGGGGGAAGTAGGGGTGAGGGCTGGTTTGCTGGTTTATTACAGAAGATCTCACAGCTAGACCATGTGTTGAAACCTACCCATATGGACCCAGTTGGAATTGGGAGATGTGATCTACAGTCTGCCTGGAGATGTCCTTGAACAAAGCCTCTTGACTGGGACACGGTCTCCTCATCTGTGACACAAATTCCAAGTGCCATTTTCCTTCAGTGTGCTTCTACAAATGCTGGTTTCTGAGGTCTGGAGCTGGGCCTAGGTGGAGCACAAGCCTATAAATCAGATCACAGTGTTCCATTCACTGCTGTGTCTATAGAGCAGTGGGTGTTGTGTGTAACCTGGCCTCTGTTCAGTGGGGTGGAGTCACAGTCTGACAATGCAGCTGATACCACGAGAGGTCCAGGAACTGGAGCTATTGCTCATGGTAGTGCTGAGTAGGATGGACAAAAGCCGAGCTCAAGAGACCTCTGGGCTACATACAGATTCAATATGGGATGCTTGCAGGAGGTGGAAGAGACCCGGCAGGAACACCTGGTAGAATAATCAGTGAGGCAGAGTTCAAAGCCCAGGCTAGCTTCACTCGTGAGAGAGAAGCCTGTGAGATTCTGGAGTGTCCTTCCAGATCTAACACTTTAAAACTGAAAGTAAAGAGTCAGTTTACTAAGCAATGCTGGGCTCCCTCAGACTCCCGGGGTCAGACAGCATAGACATCTGTCTCAGGTGCCACCCAGCTGTGCCTCAGGGCAGGGATGGGGACAGAGAGCTATCACCTCTTCCCCCCTTCTAGCACCTGTAATCCCCGAGGATCAGAAGATCTCCTGTTGTTTCTCTTCCCACAGGAAACCAAACCCAACTGAGCCCAGAGGCACACTAAAGTGGCTGGGGGCCAAGAGAAACAGCTGCCTTGGGTGTCATCTTCCTGCAGAGTGGAGAGGACCTGGACTTTTAAGGTCCCCTCGGAGACTGGGTAGGTAATATGAGCCTTTCCCCTCCCAATGCCCTGGGAGATGGTTGGAAAGGTCCCCAGAACCAGGCCAGCACTTTTCCCAAAGTGACTCTATTTCTCCAGGCTCCTTGATGGTCAAAGCCGGGTCCCACATGGGAACTCAGAGTTTGTAAGCAGGAGAGGCAGTCTTTGAGAGAAACAGCCTAGAGAGCCAGGGGAGGCCGCCACCAAGCTGCTTCCCACACACACAGACAGGGTATTGATCCTTCTTGCTCACCCCCCCCACACACACACACACTCTCCACTTCATGGCACAGCTAATGGCCTGGAAAAGACTGGCCAGCTGTTCCCCAGCTGTGACATAATGAGCTCAGGGACGATCAATGGCGTTCCAGCCTCTAATTAGGCCGAGAACTGGCTGGGGTGAAAATGTGGCCTGTTTCCTGAGGGCACAGCTTCCAGTCCCCAGCTGCAGTCTGCTGCCAGCCACCTGGGCCCCTGCATCTGTGCCCTGGAGGAATAGACAGGGCTCTCCCGTGGCTGTTTGGAGGGTTTCTGGCTGGATTCCTTTGACAGAGGCCGAAGTTGGGCTACAGAATCATTCTCTCTCTCCCTCTCTCTCTCTCTCTCTCTCTCTCTCTCTCTCTCTCTGTGTGTGTGACACATGTCACCCCCCCACCTGAGCTTGCTGTCATATCCTTTGCTTTCAGTCACTCTATACAGAGGCTCTTCAACCTGATACCCCCCTCCCCAGCTCCATAGCCTGAGGCCCTGTCCAGGACTTCCCCTTACACGGGTCCCCAAAGCCCAAGCCAGGGGCTAAAGGCAAGAAGTCTGGCCGCTGGCCCAGCTTCCCATCTGCTATTTATACCCTCATCCAGGGAGGCATAGATCAGCTTCTCAGTGCGCTCACTGCAGAGGAAGTGAGGGTGGGGAGACAAGGAAAAGGTGTACATTCAGACACAGGGGAGTGAGGAGCTGAGCGAGAGAGAGAGAGAGAGAGAGAGAGAGAGAGAGAGAGAGAGAGAGAGAGAGAGAGAGTCCAAGGAGAGAAACCAAAAACCAGACAAGAGGCAGAAAAGGTGAGCTGATGGAAGAAATCAGAAGCTCAGAGAGAAGCGGGCACAGCTTGTGTTTGGGGGGTCAGGCCCCAAGTGCCAGATCGGATGCCCCACCAGGGGAGCAGAGGTGCCAGGTGTGTAATTTCAGGATCGCGGAGAGAATGGTTGGGGTCAGGAGGGCACAAGGCAAGAGCCATGGGCGTGTGGGAGGAGCTAGCTTGCAGGTGGGCAGACCAATGAGCTGTGCTCTGGAGGACAAGGGCTCAGAGGGAGCTGGGAGCAAACGTCAAAGGACCAGAGATGAAATTATTGTGGGGATCTGGGAGGAGGCTGAGGGCAGGGCTCTAGGCTTTTAATAGCCTCTAATTCAGAGCAGCTCGGTGTGACCCTATGGTGTTTAGGGGTAGACTGGGATGAAAAGGGCCGGTTCTTCAGCCAGGCTCCATCCAGCCCTTGAACCATTTGGACCTTCAAATACAAACCAATCAGCCCCAGGTGAATATGGTTAGCCCTTTCTTAGTCCATCCGCAGTTCTCGGGCACGATTTCTTACCTGGCTGTGATTCCGAGGAGAACGACCCATTTGGAGAGATCAAAAGTGACTATTAACATTTTTCATCCCACCTGCCCAGACAGTGAGCCTCTGAAACTGTCAATCATGAGGAGAGAATCCTCCCACGAACCGTAGCTGCTGACTCAGACTCCAAATGCACACAATAAGTGACCTTTGCGGTCAGCAATCTTGGTTCAAATATTCATCGGAGGGTGAGGCTCAGAAAAGCTACGAGAGAGAGGGTCACCAAATGTAATGTTCTCTGCACTGTCACCCAAGGCTGCTGCGGGGACCTCAGTTCATCAGATCCACCTTACAGCTTTTTCTCTTGGGACCTCTGTCCCTCCTGTCCAGCCTTCACAGCTGGGACTGCAGCAGCGTGAAAAAGTACACGCAGGACCACGCGTCCCCAGGATAAAGAAAGCAGGTGTGGGTTTGGCAAAGGAAGCTGTGTACGAGACACTGCAGTAACTCTTCAGAGCTCTGTGGCCAACACTGCCCTCTTGTGCCTAAAATCTACCACTGCAGGCTAAGGGCCCTGAACTATTGCAGCTGGGTTCTGTTTTTTTCTCATCTAGACCCTTTTCATCCAGGGATCCCTGCCTCAGTGTGAGACAGATTTAGACTCTCATAAGATTGTTACTGCTGGTTAGACTGTAAGAGGGACAGGCGCCATTTATGGCTTTCCACTCGTCATCACCCAGCAAGCTATCTCTCAATGAACCTGGAACCTATGAGCAGCGTTCTAGGACTTGGAGTGTGGTCAGATGGGAAGGAGAGCCCAGTGAAGCATGCTTCTGTTTTTAGGTCGTCCAGAAGTACAGGGAGAGCACTATAGTGGAAAGGAGAGTTGCTAGGGAAAAGACCATAAAGTGGTTGGCCAGGCTGGAGAAAAAGCGTTAGGTTTCCCTAGGACCCAGTAGGACCTGGCTGGGTTTGGCTAACCATAAGACGCTTGGGGCAGTTGCCCCAGAGGCATAGGGCAGAGGTGACCCTGAGAGTAAGAGACCAGGCACCTGGAAATGTTTTGGTTCCCTCCAGTGGGAAACCCAGCGCGGTTCCTTGCTCTTTGGCCAAAGCTAAAGCAGTTAGTCTTGAGTTGGGCAGCCCAAGCTGAGATGCCCATCTGAGTGGTCTGGGGTACCACACGCCTGCAGGTCAGATAGCTTCCTATGACATCGGGAGTCTAGAGGGTGATTTCCTGATACTCCGATTGCTGCTCTCCTCCTTCAACCTCCTCCCTGAGGAATGGACATGCGGCTCCCACACAGCCATCTCCCCCAAAGTTACCGGAAACCCAAGGATCACTGATTTCCACGTCTCCTCCCCTCTGACCTGTCTTTCTCTGCATTCCCTAGCCTTCGGTTCCCAGGTCCTCACTCCTTCATGACATAGGCACTTTATGCCCCTCTCTCAAGTCCCCAAACGCAAGGAAAATCCCAAATGTCTGGTTTAGCACCCCTTCTCTCTGGAACTTGTAGGTTCAGCAATACTTAACCACTGACTCTCAAAAATCTGTGGTGAGAACCTCACCCTTCCCTGCTCACAATACTTTTATGTGTTGATTTCCAAGTCTGCCCTCTCAGGCTGGCTCCCAAGACCCCCTGCAACCCTGTACAGCTACCTCTCTGTTCTCACGTCTTTCCTATGTGTAAATTATTTTTCCATCGAGTGAATAGCTAAAGGTGTCCTAATAGTTCCTTTTATTTTTGTCTGCCTTCCTTCTTTGTTTCCTGCCCTCTCTCTTTCTTTGTGTGTGTGTGTGTGTACGCATGCGTGTGTACATGCCCCTGTATGTGTGAGTGGTCATGTGTGATGAGTGCATGTGCACATGTATGTACATGCATATGGGGGCCAAGGGCAACCTCCAGAATTATTCTCATGCCTTACACCTCTATAGAGACAGGGTCTCTCACTGGCTAGGTGGCTAGGTGTTCGCCCTTTAGGTTAGACTGGCTCTTCCCAAAGGCCTCTGATACCCTCCTGCTTCTGCCTCCCCAGGACTGGGGTTACAGGTACCTGCTGCCACTCCTGCTGTTTTTACACAGATTCTGGGGATGTAGCTCAGATCCTCACGTTTGCATCACTGACACTTTAACATCCAATTCATCTTCTGACATTTTCTTTCTTTTGAGACAGTCTCACTATGCAGCTTAAGTTGACCTTCAATTTATGATCCTTCTGCCTCAGCCTTCCAAGTGCTTACAAGACTGTACCTCCATTCAGGGATCCTGGTATGTTTTTTTCCCCCTTTGATTGGAAAATATATTTTTTCATATACTACTTCTTGATTACAGCCCCTCCCCCCCAGTTCATTGTTACCTCCCCCCATCTGAATCCACCCCCATCTGTCTGCCATTAGAAAACAAACAAACAAAATAATATAATAAGATAAAATGAAAACAAACACACTGGAATAGGAGAAAACAAGCAAGAGGAAAAGAGCCCAAGAAAACTCATAAGAAACAGATATAGGGGCTGGAGAGATGGCTCAGAGGTTAAGAGCACCGTCTGCTCTGCCAGAGGACCCAGGTTCGATTCCCAGCACCCACATGGCAGCTAACAACTGTCTGTAGTTCCAGTTCCAGGCAAACACCAAGGCAAATAAATAAAAGTGTTTAAAAAAAAGAAAGAAACAGATATAAATATATAAACACATGATATAGATACAGAGCACACTTGTTCACACACTCAGGAATCCCATAAAAACACAAAACTGGGAGCCATTATATATACACAAAGGACCCGTGTGGAAAGAGAGCGAGAGCAAAAAGAAAGAAATTTAAAGATTTATTTATTTATTTATTATGTATATAGTATACAGAAGAGGGCACCAGATGTCATTATGAGCCACTATGTGGTTGCTGGGAATTGAACTCAGGACCTCTGGAAGAGCAGTCAGTGCTCTTAACCTCGGAGCCATCTCTCCAGCCCCCAGGAAAAGTTTTAAAAAGAAAAAGCTCTGGCATTACATTATGAGACAAGGAGTCTGCAAAGGTGATGCTGAGTCCGTTCTCTGCTGGCCATCTACTGCTGGGCACGCAGCCTGCCTTTCACAGTCATTGTTTCCCTAATGAGACTCCCTTGGAGGATGCTGAGTCCGTTCTCTGCTGGCCATCTACTGCTGGGCACGCAGCCTGCCTTTCACAGTCGTTGTTTCCCTTGGAGGAAACTGAATTTTCATTTGCAACTGATCATCCACTGAAGATAGCAAACCCATACCTGCCACTGTTTGGGTGACCATGAACCTGAGACTACAGAGTCCAGGGGCCTAGGGTAAGACCAAATACTATTGTTCTATTGAAGAAATGTAGCAACAAAATGACTCCTAATGACATTCTTCTGTATTCATAGATCAGGGCCTTGCTCAGCCATCATCAGAAAAGCTAATGGGAGCAAAGACAGTGGCCCCTTGGCCAGACAATGTGCAGAGAGTGAGGGACCTCAAAAGGCTCAGCCCTAACTATGATGTCTTCATCAAATCCCTTCTCTCAGGGCTCTTGGAACCCTCGGGAGAAGGAGGCAGAAAGAATGTACAAGCCAGAAAGGGATGGAGAGCACCAAGGAATCAAAATCTTCTGGACAGCACAGGATCAAAGCACATATGAACTCCCAGAGAATGAATCAGCATGCACAGGTCCTGACATATACTTTTTTAACTCTCCATTCTCCATGGTTTGCTAGGCCTATGCCTTCCTCCTGCTCAGCTTCCCTCCATCACCCACAGTTAACATCCCACCAGAAGTAGCTTCTCATATCCTATGGTACAGCAGGCAAACAGTGGTCAGCAAGTAATAGACTCTCTCAGAATAGCTCCTAGAAGTGGGCATGGAGGTGCATGTAATCATAGCACTTGGGAAATGAGGTATGAGGATTGGAAGTTCAAATTCAGCCTGTGTCAAATACAAAACAAAACACACACAAAATAGTTCCTAGAAAGAGGGTTGAATTTTTTTTTAAACTTTATTTACTTATTTATTTGCCTTGGTGTTTGCCTGGAACTGGAACTACAGACAGTTGTTAGCTGCCATGTGGGTGCTGGGAATCGAACCCGGGTCCTGTGGAAGAGCAGAGGGTGCTCTTAACCACTGAGCCATCTCTCCAGCCCCCGTGGGTTGAATTTTTTAGAATAAATAAATGATAAATGTGAGCGGGGCTGGAGTGATGCCCTTGAGGGTCAGAGCAAAGGCTGTTCTTTCAGAGGGCCGGAGTTCACCCACTGAACAGCTAGCAACTGTCTGTAACTCCAGGCCAGTAGATCCGACGCCCTCTGAAGGCATTGTATGAACATCCAGGCAAACACTCATATACATAAAGTTTTTAAAAGGGCCTGGAGCAAAGGGTCATCAGTTAAGAGCACTTACTGATCTTGCAGAGGATCCGTAATTGTTATTGCAGAGGACCTGGGTTCAGCCCCCAACATCCACACGGTGGCTCATAACTGTCCTTAACTCCAGTTCCAGGTGATCAGATGTTCTCTTCTGGCCTCTATAGGCACCAGACATACATGTAGTACACATATATAAACACAGGCAAAGCACTCACATACAGCCAGGCATGCCTTTAATCCCAGCACTCCTGAGGCAGAGGATCCATGGTTACACAGAGAAACTCTTGTCTCAAAAAAAAAAAAAAACAAACAAACAAAAAAAAACCTAACCAAATAAAAATAAAAAGAGCACTCATGTACATAAAATAAAAATAAGTAAATCCTTAAAAGAGAGAAATAAAAAAAATGACAAATGTCTGAGATGATGCTAATAATCCTGGTCTATTAACACATTGTATATAATTGTCAAAATGTCAGGTTGTGCCTTGTAAAAACATACAATTTCTATATACTGCTGTGTGAGTTGAGGCTGGGGAGATAGTTCAGGTGGTAAAAAGCTTGCTGTATGTAAGGGGCTAAGTTTGATTCCTAGAAGTATTGTTTAAAATAATAATAATTTAAAAAGCCAGACTAAGCTGGGTATGTTAGAGCATACCTTTAATCATAACACTTGGTAGGCAGAGGTAGGTAGCTCTCTGTTGGTCCAAGGCCAGCCTGGTCTGTATAGTGAGTCCCAGGACATCCGGGGCTAAATACTGAGACACTGTTTCAAAAAACAAAAACAGATAAAAGCATCCAGGCTTGTCCTGTGCACTTGTAATCTCAGCACATGGGAAGCAGAGACAGGTAGATCCCTGGTGGCTTATAGTCTAGCCAACGCAGCAGCAAGCCCCGGTTCGCAATGAAAGAAAAACTATGTCTCAAAACAAACTACAAAACAAAACAAAACAAAGTGGGAATAAACTCAGGCCAGGAAAGGGACCTACATGGTGGAAAGAGAGGACCCTCTCCCTCCCTCCCTCTCTCTCTCTCTTTCTCTCTCTCTCTCTCTCTCTCTCTCTCTCTCTCTCTCTCTCTCTCTCACACACACACACACACACACACACACACACACTTCAATTAAAAACAAAGTAGATGCATCCTGAGGAAAGGCACCCACCCAAGGGTGACCTCTGACCTCACACACATGCACACACCCAAACATGAACACATACCTGTAAACACACACACACACACACACACACACACACACACACACGATATGAAAATTAAAAGGTTGGGATGCAGTGGCTCCTGTCATACAGACTGGCCTAGAACTTGCTAGGTAGACAAGGATGACCTTGAACTTCTGACTCTCCCGACTCCATCTTCCCGGCACTGGGATTCCAGGTGTGTTACTGCGCTCAACTTATGCAGTAGCAGGACTGAACCGAGGCTTTCGTGCAGGCCAGGCAAGCACTCTTCCAACTGAGCACATCTCTAGCTCAATTACGATAATTTCTCAATTTTTAGATTAAAAAAAAAAAATCAAATCAAATCCCATCCCATCCCTCCTGTAGAGCTCACGACACTTTGTGAAAGTCTCTTTTGTTTCCTCATGGAGTAGTTCTTCCACCCCACCCACTTTGGATCTGCACAGCACCGACTCTCCCTGACAGCTTATAACCTGCCCTTTGTGCAGGAAGAGGCAAGCGGGCCTTCTGAGCCCGCTCTGGATGGAGCCTGCAGTGTGGGTTGTTGATAGCAGAAGAGGGTGAGGAAAGAATGCTCTGAGACTTCAGGAGATGGTAGGATGCAGGATGGGGACCCAGGGCCTGTGAAAGGGAGGATGAGGGACAGTCTTGACCTTCTCAGAACCTAATCAGGAAAAAGAAGCCCCTTGCTGAAGAGTACAGCAGTCAGGAGGGTCTTGGAAATGAGGTAGGTCGAGGAAGGGTGCCAGGGTGTTGGGAAGGACTCCAGGCTACCCTGAGCCAAGTCTATACATTCTTTGTAATAGACCAAACCAGGAGGGGAGGGGATAGAGCCTAGATGTTCCTTTGCTCTCTAGCTGTGCAGCCTGGGGCAAATATGTTCCCCTCTGAGTCTGTAAGATTGGTGGTACTGGACTCCTAAACTCCAAAGACTCTTGGCTCTGGGATTCACACTCTGTCACCTTGCTCCCCAGGCATCCACAGCAGAGCTAGTCTCTCCAAAAGGACCAGAGCGTGTGGCCACAAGAGCGAGGGCAGAGGTGGGGCTCTGTGTGTGTTGTGTGTTTTCTATAAGCTTGGAGGAGGCAGGAGCAATGTAGGTGGAGACTTGATTCAGAGCAAGTGTGGGCAATTAGGCCCCAGGGAGGAGGAGTTTGGAGTGACCCTTTTGTCCCTTGTGCTACCTGCCTCCTTCCAAGCTCCATTCCCCATCAAGTGATGCTGATTCCTAGTAGCTCAGCCATGTTCCCTGGAGAACGTCACATAACCTCTCTGAGGCTCTCTTTCTGCATTTGGAGATATTAAAACTGACCCAGAAGACTGGATGAGAAAACTACTCGTATGAAAGGTCCAGCATCATGTCTGCTTTTGGCTGGGACAGAACTGCTACTAATTGTCTCGCAGGTCCCAGGCAAATGGTCAGTGGTGCTTTGCATAGGGTTCCAGTGTCGGTGAGACCTGTTGGAGGGACCGGCTGGTGAGGGGGTTGGAATGGAGCTTCTGACAGAGACGCAAGGCCCGAGCTGTTATTGATTGCCTCCGAGATGGCCGCTCAGCCCATAAACCTGTTTATTGTGTTGTTATGGAACCAAAAGCTGTCTGCAGTTTTTCTTTGAGGGGCCAGGGTTGATCCTGGATGCTGGTTAGGAAGCAGACAGCATGGGCAGGCCTGTTCATTCACTGTGGATGTTCCTGCCGCTCTTTTGAGCCTGGTTCATCCGAGGCCCCCAGTTTCTAATCTGGTTGGGAAGGATTTATTTTTGGGTCCCTGTAACCTAGCAATGGGCTCACATGACCAGTGGCAGCTGCAGGCTGAATATACTGTTGGATCTCAGCTCCTGGCAGGGGGTGTGGGCCAGACTGTGGGGGAACAAAAGGAATGGAAAGGCTCTCACCTCTGCCCAGCCCTCTTAAATGGGGGTGGGGGAGGTGGATGCCTAGGGAACAGGTACCCTGGTGCTGATGCTGGGGTCTCTGGACAGCTAGGGCCTGAGTCACAGCGGAGAGACCCACTCATAGCCTACTCTTTGGGTGTCTGTGTTGGGATGGAATGATGGGGTGTCCAGTGGATGAAGTTGGGTACAGAGAGGACTTAGTGCTGATGTGCAAGGGTGAGGTCAGACAGGAAGATAGGTGACTTACAGAGAGGACTTAGTGCTGGTGTGCAAGGGTGAGGTCAGACAGGAAGATAGGTGACTTACAGAGAGGACTTAGTGCTGGTGTGCAAGGGTGAGGTCAGACAGGAAGATAGGTGACTTACAGAGAGGACTTAGTGCTGGTGTGCAAGGGTGAGGTCAGACA